>JANAVB010036818.1:8238658-8241158 GCA_029216955.1 Iris pallida
ATTCTGAAAGCGTTGGTACTGTTTATTTCAGCATCTGGAGACTTCAACATGTGTTGACTGACTGTGGCTCATTGAGTGGTATAGTATTATTGGTTTCACCAGCTAAGGACCTCAGGCAAGTACACTTTCTAATTGCTTTCGATTCATAGTAGTCTTTTCATTTCATGCTTATATATATCTCTTGCTGCTTGTTGACACGATCGTCACACGGAGTAGTCGGGAGGAGAAATATCTTAGTAGACATGTGGACTACCCAGAACTATCCCATGAGTCTATTCTTGAATAATAGCAGCTGCACACGACACGTGCAGGGTGCCAGATTACCTCCTAGTCGTTCACATGTCGAAACGGATATTTCAAATCACATAGGTAGTTGTATTTTATTTGTTTTCCTTGTCTTCTCTACTGCTTGCCATGTCATCAGTTACTTTCTAGTTTTCATCTCTCATATGCTATTTTTATGTCTTGTTAATTCTATTGTGTTTCGTATTGCCGTCGGTTTGTGTACTTGTTCCATTCCTGACTGGAAACCAACATTTTTCAGGTTTAGCCGTGCGATCACTCTTAGCACTGGAAAGGCATGGGTATGCTGAGGTCAACCTAGATAGTGGAACTAGCTGACTCTACTATTCTATGAGACATTGTATTTTCTTTCAAATAAAAATGTTGTAAATATTGTAATAAATTTAGAAATGTGAATGAGCAATAAAGTCTATTTTGAGCATTTATTTCTTGCGGGCTTGACAGCGATCTACCGCCGACTCTGCGGCGTAGGCTGGCTTGGACACGTCTCGTATCTGAAAAGAGGGTGCGGGTCGTGACAAGTTTTTGTAGTGGCCCATGCAGGTCAGTTTTCGCAAAAGATTGTGAACTCGTGATGGTACTTAAGTTAGTCGTACCATTGCGAGCATGCGACTAGAAAATGCTCATTCACAACTTAGGGTTAAATTAACTTAAGAGAATGATGAGGACTAGGAGTCCCTTGTTCAAATTGACCGTTGGGTAGTTAAGGTTGTCAGATAGGCCATACAATTTAGATAAGGAATTATTGAATTTAGATAGCTTGCTAGATCTCTATAGGTACACTATTACTTTGATATGACGATATGATCTAACGTGGGTATACTACTCACTTGGCTAGTTAGGTTTTCCTAGAATTAAGGATGTAATCTTGATAAACTGTTCAATTTTTATTTTGCTCTATTTAGATGTAAATCTTATATCATAAGTTAGAATTGCCTATTTTAAATTCTATTTTGCTGTAAGGAATTGGTTTATAATTCCTGATTCTATTATTCATATATGAATCTCGAGTTAGGTTTGATTCAAAGTTTTCCCTCAGCCATTTGAAATACATATGAGATAAAGATTAGGGTGTTCTCAATTCCCTTGTCTTCCATTTTTTTTTCCCGATCAATCTTTTACTTTAAGAATTGAGACTTATAGGTAGATGTTTACGCTTTCTATCATAGTCAATTAGTTTGAATCTTTAACAGCCCTTGAAGTTCTTAGGAATATAGTTAGAGTAATTTTAACGACTGCAATGGCCAGCCAGCAGCGCACTGGCGAGGCACGACTCATAGAATTGAAATTATTTCTAGGAATCGTAGGTTATGGAGTATTGCTAAAACTATATCTTTGTTGACCTCTTTAGACCTTGTGTCGATGTAAGATAGAGTATCTGATAGCATATCACATCTGAATCACGGAACCAAGGGTTTACCACGGCAATGTGTATACGGGTGAGGCATAATTCTCGGTAAAATGACTTTAGATGTGATTACAAGTTTAGGATACTATAGAGGATAGAAGAATACTCGATGTGTTCCAAGACCCAAAGCCAATACTAGTGAAAGTTTTGTAAGTTGAGTAGCATGTATCCCAACCTAGCATTTCGTGGTCCTTGTAATCTATTGACGAGGTAATGGACTGACACTAATAGGTTTACCTAGAATATAGAATTCAGAAGTCCATAACCCATTAGTCGACCAAGGCCTTAAGGATAATAAGATAGTAGGATGCCTATATAAGCAATGACACCAGGTAAGGTTTTGATTCCCACAAAACTCGAACTACTTGTGCCTCCTTTCAAAAATCTCGCATACTTGTATTTTGACTATCTTGACCAATGCTGCTAATACAGCATAGTTTTGCAAGCTTACTCTTTTATCGAGCTTGATTCAAGACATATGTTTAATGGGGATGCCCGCTAACGTATTGTCTAATCAGAATCAGTGTATTACGGTCTGATCAACCATGATGCATTTGGTTCGCTTTTCATTTAAATACCCTACGTGGATTGAGATATAGAGGTATCCAGGGTCTCATCCACGATTGTATTGACAATTCTCTTTGAATTATACATTCGCCTTTGAATTACGTAATTGTATTCGACGACATCTTTCTTGAACTCCTTATTGCTTTTGTCTTTCAATAATTGGAAAGACGAACGCTCGTGTTTGATAGATAGATACATAGTATCCCCATGGCTATAATAGTT
>JANAVB010036818.1:8246158-8311838 GCA_029216955.1 Iris pallida
GCAAAGCGGGTCCAACGGCGGATACCGTTTTGACCCAAAATTACCGTTTTGCCCCTGTGTCCAGAATTGGATTTAAGGACAGGCAATTCTAGCTAATTTGACTATTTTGAAAGCATTAGTACTATTTATTTTAGCATCTTGAGACTTCTGCATGTGTTGACTGATTGTGGCTCATTGAGTAGTATAGTATTATTGGTTTCACCAGCTAAGGACCTCAGGCAAGTACACTTTCTAATTGCTTTCGATTTATAGTAGTCTTTTCATTTCATGCTTATACATATGTCTTACTGCTTGTTTACACGCTCGTCACACGGAGTAGTCGGGAGGAAAAATATCTTAGTAGACATGTGGACTACCCCGAACTATTCCATGAGTCTATTATTGAATAATAGCAGCTGCACACGACACGTGCAGGGTGCCAGATTTACCCTCTAGCCGTTCACATGTCGAAACGGATATTTCAAATCATATAGGTAGTTGTATTTTATTTATTTTCCTTGTCTTCTCCACCGCTTGCCATGTCATCAGTTACTTTCTAGTTTTCATCTCTCATATGCTATTTTTATGTCTTGTTAATTCTATTGTGTTTTCGTATTACCGTCTGTTTGTGTGCTTGCTCCATTCCTGACTGAAAACCATCATTTTTCAGGTTTAGCCGCGATCACCCTTAGCACTGCAAAGGCATGGGTATGCTGAGGTCAACCTTGATAGTGGAACTAGCCGACTTTACTATTCTGTGAGACATTGTATTTTCCTTCAAATAAAAATGTTGTAAATGTTGTAATAAATTTAGAAATGTGAATGAGCAATAAAGTCTATTTTAAGCATTTATTTCTTGCGGGCTTGACAGCGATCTACCGCCGACTCTGCGACGTAGGCTGGCTTGGACACGTCTCGTATCCGAAAAGCGGGTGCGGGTCGTGACACGTTCACCTTCTGATAATTCTCGAGATCCAAGAGGAACACTATAATATAAATCTAATTACAAAAACAACAATAATCAGAAAAATAAATCTCACGTTCTTCCTCGCAATCGCAGTTGCTGACGGACAAAATTGAGTTCAAAAAATAAATCTCACGTTCTTCCTTGCAATTGCAGTTGCAGATGGACAGAACTGAGTTACAACTCAGATGAAGGAGAAGAAAGAAGAAGAGTAAAGGTTCTTGCTGGGGTGATTAAGATCACTGTTGCTCAAAGCAAGATTCGCCCCACCACGATCTGCTTCCAGGAACCAGCAAGTTCACGAAAAACTTCTGGAACGCTCGTAAGTCAAAATTTGAGACTTGAACGTGCTTCCTGGACTTTACAGACTCCCTTAACTCTCTTCTTGGTGCATCTTTCAATGGAGGCCAAGGGGCTCTATTTATAGAGTGGAGTGAGACTTCACTCTTCTCCTATCCGATGTGGGACTAAAATACCAATACTCAAAAATAGA
This sequence comes from Iris pallida, assembly GCA_029216955.1. NCBI lineage: Eukaryota > Viridiplantae > Streptophyta > Magnoliopsida > Asparagales > Iridaceae > Iris > Iris pallida. The sequence goes on from JANAVB010036818.1 coordinate 8,247,595, forward strand.
GTTTGATATTTTAGATCATCCCACAATCAGCATAGAAGTGTGCCAGTCCACGCCTACCCCCCGAACACTCCCGTTCTTGTACGAGACATCCTGGAGTCCGTGTCCGAGTCCGCACAACAAAAATTAACTTGCATCCTTGTTAGAATTAATCCTTTTTCCTTCTAGGAAAATACTCCCACATAGCACACACTTGTGCCCTACTACACCTCATGTGCACACCTCCATACAAGCAATGCATTATATTGAGATACTCACTATTTGGTGTAGCCGATGTGGGACTATCTTTCCTAGTCCAAAGACAAAAATACCAACAATCTCCCACATATCTCAATATATGGGTTGAGCGTTCCCCACAGTGACTGTCCATCATATATTAGGAGAGATGTCGCTACGACTTGAATCTTTCCGTATAGGTTAAATAACAGCATGATACAAGAATGGACTAAGCCTTGAATTTTGTACCATAACTGTAATTCTTCCTACTCACATAATGACATCAACTGTGCTTCTGGATGCACATTAAAGGCCTTGCGCCAGCCTGGTTTCAGTGTATAATTTTTGGGTGTCTACAAGTTTACCCTCAAGAGACGGCCTGATATCTCTGTCCATACACTATAGGTGAGTTCTTTATAAAGAGTCATGGCATGAAGCATTGCGCTTCTTGGCGATGCTACGCCGCTATGACATGGCTTAAAGCCGAGGCTTTATCCCACCTGGGTACCTCATCGTAGTGTCATACTACTGTAGCATGAGGTCACAAGCCTCTTTGTAGTGCCAAACTACCCAGCATGAAGCCTTGCGCTTCCGTGCGGTGTTACGCCGCTATGACATAGCTCGCGAAGCCGAGGCTTTACCCTACCTGGTACCTCTTCGTGGTGTCATGCCACTGTAACATGAGGACATCATCCTTTTTGTAGTATTGTCTACCTCTCTTTATTACGATTATCATACAGCATTAGGCTACCTGCCTATTTGCGGTGCTACTCCGCTGTGACTTGGCTCACAAAGCAGAGGCATTATCCCTAACCGGGAACCTCATGGTGGAGTCACCCCACTATAGCATGGAATTACACTCCTTGTAGTACTGCGCTACCGTACTTCCTGTAAGCACTCCAGGCATTCACTCTGCCTAAGAACTCATTAAGGCATTTAAGCCAACCTTCCAACAGGATCCATTTTCCGCAGAAAACAACAGTAGACAACAGAGGTTGTAGGTCCGTAACCTCTCCATGCCTCATAGGACAAGTACCCACCATTCCTGATATTCTTCTGGTTAATAGTCCTCCCTTGAACCAAAAGCTAGATGCCTAGTAGATTTCTCTTTGAACTAATAGCGTAAAATTTATGGTAGGAATATAATAACACAATATCAGAATACCTTCAAGCCCATTTTACAAGCTATGTCATCGACCAGCTGGCGCTTGAGGCCCTTGGGGAACGGATCCGCTAGGTTCTCCTGACTCCGAACATCCATCACTGTAATTACATCCCTCTTGATGAGATCGTGTACTGTCATGTGCTTCAACCGCACAGTCCTCTTGTTTCCGTTGAAGAGGTCATTTGATGCCACCGCCGCAGTCGCTTGGTTGTCGTAGTATATCGGTATCCCCGGTATTTGTGCCCCAACTACTGGAAGATCATACATGAGCTCCCGAAGCCATTCTGCTTCCTCCGTTGCGGTATCAAGTACAAAGAACTCAGATTCTATGGATGACCGCGAGAGCATAGTCTGCTTCTTTGATTTCCACGATATAGCAGCTCCTCCTGTCACGACCCGCACCCATTTTTTTTAAACGGATACGAGACGTGTCCAAGCCAGCCTACGCTGCAGTATCGGCGGTAGAACGCTGTCACGGCCATGAAGATCAAAATCACAAATAATGCTCATTCACATAATTAATTTAACTTACAAAGATTACAAGTTTTACATTTGTAGAAGAATATAGACTTGTATAAATAAAGGTATGACTACAACTCAACTATCTAGCTAGTCTCTAGGCTTTTGTCTGCAAGTATCCCCCGTTACTTCCCAAGCTAAGTGAATCCACGGCTAACCTGAAAATGTTGGTTTCCAGTCAGGAATGGAACGAGCACAATTCACTGAATGCAATTTCAAATAAAGAAAATGACTATAAGACAAAGGTTAGGCATCAATCATGAGTTTTGAAAATAACAGTAAAGCCGTGAGAAAATCAATAGTAAAAATAGACCAATATACTTTCCACCGCTAGAAGTACCTTTGACATGTGATCGGTCTGGGGTACTACACCGCACGGTCTACGAGATCTACTGCATAAAGTAAACAAGGTCTACAAGATCTACTGCATGAAAGTAAACAAGGTCTACAAGATCTACTGCATGAAAGTAAACAAGGTCTACAAGATCTACTGCATAAAAGTAAATAAGGTCTACAAGATCTACTGCATGAAAGTAAACAAGGTCTACTGCATAAAAGTAAACAAGGTCTACAAGATCTACAATGTCTATGAGATCTACAAGGTCTACGGTCTGATCACACATCCTTGGTACTTCTCATTCCCGACTCAATAATTTATAATAGAGTATAAAAATATCACATAACCAATGACTAATCAATGAAATATAGTAAAGATCAATATCGAAATGCAGACAATAAACTGTACTCGCCTGTGGTCCTCTGCTGGTGAAACCGACAATCTGAACTACTCAATATGCCACAATAGTCAAAACCCGTACAACAGTCCCCGGAAGCTGAAATAAACAATACCAATGATCTCAGAATAGTCCAATTAGCTAGGATTGCCTGTCCTTAAGTCCAATTCTGGACACAGGGGCAAAACGGTAATTTCAGATCAAAACGATGTCCGCCGTTGGACCCGCTTTGCACCGAAAAGCGTGCCAGAGTCAACGGTCTCTAAAGTCGTCAAACTACATGTCTACGGATCCAGTTTTTCGATACCAACCCAACAGTATGTCCAAAGTTGGATTTCGGCGGGCCGTGCACAAAATCGTCCGTTGAGTCGGACCGTGGGGCCCGCAAACGACGTCGGATTCAACTGTCTCAGAATTGGACCAAACTTGGCATACAGGACCAGAAAAATGATACGGTCCTGCTGGCGCAAATTTCGTCTCGGTCTGGCGAGCATGCACAAAGTTATGACTGAATTTGCATTGGATGGATACGGGGCGATTTCGACGGATACGCGTCGAATTCGTCGCGCACACGCGACCAATTTAAATTCCGCCAAAGCCCACACGACCACGAAGCCGTTACGCTGCTTTTGATGCTTTCGGTTCGCGACCACGTCGTCCCGATTGGCGTGACGCACGTCGTGTGGAACAATTTCAAGGTTTTAAAAACAGATTTTTGGGAAACTTTGGGATTCGATTTCTCGACGCTCAGTCGATGAATTCAAATTCCGCAAAAAGGGTGGTGAAGCCCTACATGTTGTCTAAAAGTCTCTTTAAATGGTTTTTCTAATATTGGACTGGATCGATCAGAATCGATCGTTGAAGTTGGGTGATTGGACTGAAAATAGTGTACTGTTTCTATAGGTTTTCCTCCGACTTTGCGTCGATTTCTCGACCAATCTATGGCAGTTACCTACAAACTACTTGGACAAGATTAAAATGGGTTATATCGGGTTCATACCTGAACAAACGGTTCGAAGAACCGTCGACCATGCGCGGAGAAAACACCACGTGAAGTAGCCTCGTCGCTACTGTGTTTTCCGACTCAGTCACGCGCGTGCGGCCTGTTCTCGGCCTGTGGCCGGCCGACGGTCGCCTGGCCGCGTCGGGGCGGTACGCGCCGTCATGGGGGAGGTCGCCAGGGGGTCTGACGCGGCTCTGGGTTAGGGTTTCTTCGATCCTCTCTCTCGCTCTCTACGTTTATATATATACAGTATATATAAGGCTCGGGCTTACATCTACAGTTCAGGTTTGGGAAAATTCGAAGAGGTCGGGCTTTCCCTGCTGGGGCTCGGGAGAACTTCGGTTGGGTAGGGGGCTGGGTCTCCTGTAGGCCTTCTACTGCTATTCTCATTCTCTATTCTATATTCTTATTCTCTATATCCTATATATATATATATATATATATATATATATATATATATATATATATATATATATATATATATATATATATATATATCTATTTATATATACAAAAATATGTATTCACATATTTATTTATATATATATCTACATACATTTATTTATATACATTAGTATATACACATATTTGTATACATTATACATATACTTACGCACATATTCCTATATATATATCTCTATACTTTCCTATATATATGTATATATATCAATAAGAAAATATTATATCTACACACACAATTATTTAATATTTATATATATACATACACTCATATATTTATCGATATATTCACTCACACATATTTACATCTATATATACACTTATATCTTTTGAGAATAGAACAAAATGATGGTAACAAATAATAATCAATAATTTATATCTAATATCAACAACAATAATATTAATATTATATAACCTTAGTAAAATAATAATAATATTAATAACGAAATCTCATAAGTCAATAATTAATTATTTATAAAATCTAAAAATCACCATAAATAAAATAAATAATAAAATATTTTAAAACTTTCGGGAAGGGGAGCTACAAATCTACCCACCTTAAAAATAATTTCGTCCTCGAAATTCAAATTCATAACTAGTCCTTAAAATTTCAAAAGGAGATCTACTATTACCTTAATTTCCTTAAATTTAATTCCTCAAAAAAAATATATATAGTTATACCCTTCTCATTGGCCATTTTGGCAACTACAAAAATCTCGAGGACTTCTACCCACCTTTGGTCACACTACTCCCTCAATATCCTGTCGCTGAACTTTATATTCCTCCAACTAATTGCCAGAATTGCTACCAATAGACATCTACTGCTTATGGCCACTATAACCTCTCATATCTATCAAACCACCCAAAATCTAACATACAACAAATTTACACAGGTAGTTAAGAATTATTGGTAATTTCTAGTAAGCCTGACCATTCGTCGCTCTACAATATGAAGGACAGGAAGATAAGGATGAAAAATCGAAGGCAATTATGAAGTTTCAAGAGTGATGGAGAGTATTCAAAGATGCAGATAGAAGAAAAGTCTATGAGCCATTGACTTATTTTGCTAGATTGGGCTACTCTAGTCCAGTCACTTGCTAAGTCAAGGAAACCTTCGTTTCCTAGAAGGGCTTGCAATCCGTGCAATACAAAAGTTTCGTTCTCGAAATTAATCTAAACAAGGTTCCATCCTAGAACGGGATCTGGGTAATCGTGATTGTGATCTTTTTCGTGGTTATTTAAACACACAAACAAGGGATATAAATGCAATACAAGATCGTATCACAACTTCTAGGTAGATGGAACAAAGGTTACGAATGCCTTCTCAAAAATATGGAGACGACTACATAATAGGCATGGGGACCTATTTCAAAAGTTCGGTTTTATAGTCCAACTATGGTGGTAGGCATGAACGGTTATTACTGGGTCTTAATGGGTTTCCAATTTGACATCAGTCGTCGGTTGGATGAACCTCGGATTTCAATCTACATTAGCTGGACAAGATTCCAATGATAAAACTATTTATACTGGGTTAGGGTAACCTATAATATGTTTCTATCCAAGGGATTGAGCTAGCAGCCCGTCAGGTTGGTTAACTAAGTTTCTAGAGTCCAAAATGTGCCTTTAGTAACTTTTGAGTCTAAGTAGCACATGAGGCCTCAATTGGTTAGCACACTAGTGACATGTGCATAGTGGACTTCGAGTAGATCACAACCCTATATTGGCTTGAAAGATTCGAATCGAAGTTGAAGTTCTAATGAAAGTCGGAAAGCATACCGGTATTATGGTAAGGGTTATAACTCGCCCCTTTTGACCTAAAAGTCGTACCATAAAATATAGTACAAGGGAATGGGTTTGAGTGGGACATGATATACTTAGGCGAAGGTAGACTCATCTAGATCTTGCATATGAAATTTGTTGGAAGGTAACTGCTGGCCTCGTGCTCCGAATATTAAGGACACGGCCGGGGACACAAAATGATCTAAATGGAAAGTGGGAGTCCACGGGGCACTAATAATCATCCTAATGAAAATTATTCTAAACAATAGGTAATCCTCGCATATCCCACAATTTTAGAAAGCTTACAGTCTACCCACCTTAAAATAAGGCATGGGTTTTGGGATAATGAGGTTAGGAGAATGCTAAGGTCCGGGTATTGTACCTCGACTCTTGTCAATAAAGAATAAGGCACGGCATAACGGAATACCATAGATGTAGGTCAAGTCAAGGATTTGTTTACCAATAAATGGAAAACGAGTGTGTACTAAGACACATGGTCGATAAAATAAAATGACCTACTCGTCCACCAAATACGAGAGTTATCGACGGGGTAGCCAACTCTAAGGCACCTCGCATGAAGAGAATTCTATCAACTGAGTTGGTAAATCTCTATTGGTGTCAACCTGCCATACTATTGTCACAAGAATTGTAGTGACCATGTATTGTTGTTGACAACTGGTAGGTCATAAGATGACAGGGTATTTAAGCTATGGTATTGGCTAAGCTAGTGACTGTGGTGTTCCAACACTAGTTAGGTCTTAATAATAAAATTTACATAACTAGAGTAATATTTGTTGGAAACCAATCTCGGGATGAGTGTTACGGTAAATGATTACCCTATTGTCCACTCATCTCATGTCTAACTGTGGGCTTCGGTCGAGGAAGGGTTGGTTCAAGGCTTAAGGGTTGCTAGTTAAGGCAAGCTTCCAACAAATAATTAGAGACTCACAACATTTGGTTTTTTGAGAATAGATAGTCTTCTAGATTGGCGTTCTGACTAAAGGTAAAACCCTAATCATTCTCAAATTCAGATAGCTCGAAAGTCTCAATAGTAGTTTGAGGGTCGATGGGAGAACGAGTAACTCAATCACATGACCGGTCGATGGTAGCTACACTTGTGCCTACCATTATCATAGCCATGGGAATACTCTGTATCTCTCTACCATCACGAGCTTTCGTCTTTCCAAATCGGTGAAAGATAAAAACAATAAAGAATTCAAGGGAGTTGTTACTGAATACAATGTCGTGTTTCAAGGGCGAACATATAATTCAAGTGGAATTGTCAATACAGTCGCGGATGAGATCCTAGATACCTCTACATCTCAATCCACGTAAGATAATTAAATGAAGTGCAAACCAAATGCATCATGGTTGATCAGACCATAATACACTGATTCTGATTAGACAATATGTTAGCAGGCGTCCCCACTAAACATATGTCTTGAATCAAGCTCGAGAACAGAGTAAGCTTGCAAAACTAGGCTGTAGTAGCAGCATTGGTCAAGATAGTCGAAATACAAGTATGCGAGATTTTTGAAAGAATGTACAAATAGTTCGAGTTTTGCGAGAATCAAACCTTACCCGGTGTTCTTACTTATACGGTCTTCCTACTATCTTCTTATCCACAAGGACTTGGTCAACTAATGGGTTATGGACTTCCGACGTCTATATTCCAGGTAACCTATTAGTGTCAGTCAATTACTTCATCAATAGATCGCAAAAACCACGGAATACTGGGTGGAAGACATGCTATCCATCCTGCAGGACTTCCACTAGTATTGGCTTTGGGTCTTACGGAACATATATGGCATTGACCTATCCTCCATAGTATCTTAAACTTGTAATCATGTCTGAAGTCATTTCACCGAGAGTTATGCCTCGCCCGTATACTCGTACTGTGGCAAACTCTTGGATTCGTGATTTCAGGGTGATATGCTATCCGATACTCTACCTTATATGGACACAAGGATGACTACGGTCAAAGAGGATCACTAGCTATAGTTTAGCAATATTCTATAACCTATATTCTCTTAAACTATTCCAACTCTAAGGATCGTGCCTTGCCAGTGCGCTGCTGGCGGCAGTGAACATATAGTCTCCCTAATTTAAATAAATGGCGACAGTGCGCTGCTGTTCTGCCATTATGAGTTAACTGACATTCCTTTAACTATATCTGTAAAAATTCATGAGCTCCTAGAGATTCAAACAACTGGCTATGAAATGAAGTGTAAGTATCCATCAGTCATAATCTTTAGAATAAAAGATGAACATGGAGGAACAAACCGAGAAAAAGAGTTACAACCATTCTAGTATCTATTTCATGTATATCCAAACCATTGAGGAAAAACTTTGAGTTGAAACTAACTCGAGGTTCGTCTAAGGATAACATAAGAATAATAATTCTTAGGCAAAATAGAAACTAAATAGGCAATTAGACTAAGATATGAGGGTGATATCTAGGGGCAAAGAGAAAGAATTGCACAGTCATCAAGGTTAGGCCATTAATTCTAGAAAGCCCTGTCTCACCAAGTGAATAACCGATCTACATTGGATCATATCGTCATATCAAGAGGTAATAGTGTACTTGTAAGAATCTGACACTATATAATTTATTACTCCTTATCTATATTGCATGGCCTAGACTACCCATCGGTAAATTGGTATAAGGGACTCCTAGTCCTAGTCATTCTCTCAAATTAAATTAATTCTCGTTCGTGAATGAGCATTTTCTAGTTGCAGGCTCGCAATAGTACGACTAACGTACCATTACGAGTTCGCAATATTTTGCGAAAACTGACCTGCATGGGCCACCACAAAAACTTGTCACGACCCGCACCCGTTTTTTTTTTAAACGGATACGAGACGTGTCTAAGCCAGCCTACGCCGCAGTATCGGCGGTAGAACGCTGTCACGGCCATGAAGATCAAAATCACAAACAATGCTCATTCACATAATTAATTTAACTTACAAAGATTACAAGTTTTACATTTGTAGAAGAATATAGACTTGTACAAATAAAGGTATGACTACAACTCAACTATCTAGCTAGTCTCTAGGCTTTTGTCTGCAAGTATCCCCCGTCACTTCCCAAGCTAAGTGAATCCACGGCTAACCTGAAAATGTTGATTTCCAGTCAGGAATGGAACGAGCACAATTCACTGAATGCAATTTCAAATAAAGAAAATGACTATAAGACAAAGGTTACGCGTCAATCATGAGTTTTGAAAATAACAGTAAAACCGTGAGAAAATCAATAGTAAAAATAGACCAATATACTTTCCACCGCTAGAAGTACCTTTGACATGTGATCGGTCTGGGGTACTACACCGCACGGTCTACGAGATCTACTGCATAAAGTAAACAAGGTCTACAAGATCTACTGCATGAAAGTAAACAAGGTCTACAAGATCTACTGCATGAAAGTAAACAAGGTCTACAAGATCTACTGCATAAAAGTAAACAAGGTCTACAAGATCTACTGCATGAAAGTAAACAAGGTCTACTGCATAAAAGTAAACAAGGTCTACAAGATCTACAATGTCTACGAGATCTACAAGGTCTACGGTCTGATCACACATCCTTGGTACTTCTCATTCCCGACTCAATAATTTATAATAGAGTATAAAAATATCACATAACCAATGACTAATCAATGAAATATAGTAAAGATCAATATCGAAATGCAGACAATAAACTGTACTCGCCTGTGGTCCTCTGCTGGTAAAACCGACAATCTGAACTACTCAATATGCCACAATAGTCAAAACCCATACAACAGTCCCCGGAAGCTGAAATAAACAATACCAATGATCTCAGAATAGTCCAATTAGCTAGGATTGCCTGTCCTTAAGTCCAATTCTGGACACAGGGGCAAAACGGTAATTTCGGATCAAAACGATGTCCGCCGTTGGACCCGCTTTGCACCGAAAAGCGTGCCAGAGTCAACGGTCTCTAAAGTCGTCAAACTACATGTCTACAGATCCAGTTTTTCGATACCAACCCAACAGTATGTCCAAAGTTGGATTCCGGCGGGCCGTGCACAAAATCGTCCGTTGAGTCGGACCGTGGGGCCCGCAAACGACGTCGGATTCAACTGTCTTAGAATTGGACCAAACTTGGCATACAGGACCAGAAAAATGATACGGTCCTGCTGACGCAAATTTCGTCTCGGTCTGGCGAGCGTACACAAAGTTATGACTGAATTTGCATTGGACGGATACGGGACGATTTCGACGGATACGCGTCGAATTCGTCGCGCACACGCGACCAATTTGAATTCTGCCAAAGCCCACACGACCACGAAGCCGTTACGCTGCTTTCGATGCTTTCGGTTCGCGACCACGTCGTCCCGATTGGCGTGACGTACGTCGTGTGGAACAATTTCAAGGTTTTAAAAACAGATTTTTGGGAAACTTTGGGATTCGATTTCTCGACGCTCAGTCGATGAATTCAAATTCCGCAAAAAGGGTGGTGAAGCCCTACATGTTGTCTAAAAGTCTCTTCAAATGGTTTTTCTAATATGGGACTGGATCGATCAGAATCGATCGTTGAAGGTGGGTGATTGGACTGAAAATAGTATTCTATTTCTATAGGTTTTCCTCCGACTTTGCGTCAATTTCTCGACCAATCTATGGCAGTTACCTACAAACTACTTGGACAAGATTAAAATGGGTTATATCGGGTTCATACCTGAACAAACGGTTCGAAGAACCGTCGACCGTGCGCGGAGAAAATACCACGTGAAGTAGCCTCGTCGCTGCTGTGTTTTCCGACTCAGTCACGCGCGTGCGGCCTGTTCTCGGCCTGTGGCCGGCCGACGGTCGCCTGGCTGCGTCGGGGCGGCGCGCGCCATCATGGGGGAGGTCGCCAGGGGGTCTGACGCGGCTCTGGGTTAGGGTTTCTTCGATCCTCTCTCTCGCTCTCTACGTTTATATATACAGTATATATAAGGCTCGGGCTTACATCTACAGTTCGGGTTTGGGAAAATTCGAAGAGGTCGGGCTTTCCCTGCTGGGGCTCGGGAGAACTTCGGTTGGGTAGGGGGCTGGGTCTCCTGTAGGCCTGCTACTGCTATTCTCATTCTCTATTCTATATTCTTATTCTCTATATCCTATATATATATATATATATATATATATATATATATATATATATATATATATATATATATATATATTTATATATACAAAAATATGTATTCACATATTTATTTATATATATATATCTACATACATTTATTTATATACATTAGTATATACACATATTTGTATACATATACATACACTTACGCATATATTCCTATATATATCTCTATACTTTCCTATATATATGTATATATCAATAAGAAAATATTATATCTACGCACACAATTATTTAATATTTATATATATACATACACTCATATATTTATCTATATATTCACTCACACATATTTACATCTATATATACACTTATATCTTTTGATAATAGAACAAAATAATGGTAACTAATAATAATCAATAATTTATATCTAATATCAACAACAATAATATTAATATTATATAACCTTAGTAAAATAATAATAATATTAATAATGAAATCTCATAAGCCAATAATTAATTATTTATAAAATCTAAAAATCACCATAAATAAAATAAATAATAAAATATTTTAAAACTTTTAGGATGGGGAGCTACACCTCCCATTGTGAAAATGTATCCACCTGTGGACCTCTCGCTCTCCACTTCTGAGCACCAGCTGGCATCACTGAAGCCTTCCACTACCGACGGATCTCCGCTGTAGTGCAGTGCATATGTCTGAGTCTTTTTGAGATATCTCATAACCCGTTTCACAGCTTTCCAATGCTCAATGCCTGGGTTGCTCGTGAAAAGACTCAGCATTCCCACAGCGAAAGCTATGTCAGGCCTTGTGGCAGTAGTAGCATACATCAAACTCTCGATTATGCTTGCATACTCCAGCTGCCTGACGCTTTCCCCTGAATTAGGCTTCAGCTTCAGATCACACTTGTACGGCGTATCGATCCCTAGAAGATCCTGATACCCGTAACGAGTAATCATCTTCTCAACATAATAAGACTGTGACAGCGCTAGTCCAGTATCTGTCAGGATGATCTTGAGTCCCAAGATAACATCAGCATCCCCCAAGTCCTTCATACTGAACTTCGTCGAGAGAAACTTCTTTGTCTTCGTGACACAGCTTATATCTGTACCTAGGATTAGCATGTCGTCCACGTATAGACAAACGATGACTCCTCTTCCGTCAGCAAACTTCGTATAGACACACTTGTCTGTTTTACTGACCCTGTAGCCATTTGACCTTATGACTTTGTCAAACTTCTCATGCCATATTTTGGGAGCTTGCTTTAAACCGTACAGAGATTTTACCAACTTGCAGACTTTGTCTTCAAGATCTTTGACGACAAACCCTTCTGGCTATTGCATGTAGATCTCTTCGGTCAGCTCGCCTTTCAGGAATGCTGTTTTTACATCCATCTTATGTATTGCTGCGAGAGCAATCAACATTCTGATGGTAGTCATCCGGACTACTGGAGCATACGTGTCAAAGTAGTCGATCCCCTGCTTCTGAGAAAACCCCTTTGCCACTAACCTGGCCTTGAACTTGTCAATGGTTTCATCAGCGTTCATCTTCTTCTTGAAGATCCACTTGCATCCGATAGGTTTTGCTCCTTCAGGTAGATCAACCATCACCCAAGTGTTATTGGAGGTGATTGATTCAATTTTATTGTATATCGCCTCCTTCCAGAAAACAGCATCTCTGGTCTTCATCGCCTCATCATAGGTAAGTGGATCTGCTTCCACATGATAGGTGATGAAGTCATCTCCGAAGTTCTTCGGCCTCCTCGCTCGCTTCGACGACGGCTCAGCGAGTTCTGGTTCAATCGTTGTCTCCTCAATAACAACTTCATCTTGGACAACTGGCTCATTAAAGATCTCAGTCACCTTTGCACCTTTATCATTCTCCGGAATGTCCGTTAAAATAATGTTCTTGTGTCTTACAAACTCATCTTCAAAATATTCAGCATCGCGAGATTCGATTATATGATTTGAATCAATATCAAGAAATCTCCGAGCATCACTCTTCTCGGCATACCCCAAGAAGATCGTCTTCGTAGTCCTTGTCCCCAGCTTTTGAATCTTCAGATCTGGGAGCTTCACATAAGCCAGACACCCCCACACTCGAATGACATTCAAGTTAGGTCTGACTTTGAACCAGAGTTCATGAGGAGTTACGTTCGAAGTTGCATACGACACTCTATTTAGAATAAAAGTGGCCGTCAATACAGCTTCTCCCCAATAGCATTTAGAAAAACCTGTAGTTAGCAGCATTGAGTTCATCATTTCTGTCAATGTTCCGTCCTTCCTCTCCGCTACTCCGTTAGATTGAGGAGAATATGGAGCAGTAGTCTCGTTTATGATTCTATGTTCTTTGTAGAATAATATGAATTCATGAGACCGATACTCTCCACCTCGATCACTTGTTAGCCTCTTAAGTTGTTGTCCAGTTTGCCGTTCAGCCTCGGCCCTGAACTTCTTAAACTTCTCGAATGCTTCATCTTTAGACTTGAGCAAGTAGACGAACGCGTACTTTGAGAAGTCATCGATGAAGGTTATGAAATACTTCATCCTGGCTTTTATAGAGAATTGCTTAACGTTACAGATATCGGAGTTGTAGCATCCACTTTTTGAAATAAGGGTATTTTAGTCATTTTAGCTATTTTAGTCATTTTGTGATTTTTCTAGATATTATTGACTTGTGATTGATTTAGCCTTTGGACTAACTTTAGAAACCCACATTAGAGACTAACCATGACCTATGATGAGTATCTAGCTAATTAGATTTTATTTTTAGGTTTTGGTTTAATTTAGAAGCCATTTGGCTATTTTTAGGCTAATTAATTAATTGGCCTTTGTAGCCTTTTGTTATTTGAGCTTAAACTCAACTTAAATAGAGGAGTGGGACCCATGGACCATCCTTGACCCTATTAGGACTCCTATGGCCGGCCAAAACAGGAAGCCCCCATCCCCTATATAAGCATTGCATTGGAATAGACACCCCCTTCACAAAACCCTAGTTTCCAGCTCTCCAAAACCCTAACTTTTTCATCCGACCTCCGTTTCACCTCAAACGAAGTGCGTTGTGATCGTGGGAAGGAGGAGAATTTGCTGGAGCATTGTTAGCAGGGAGTTGGAGGCGTTTGCTCGGTGGAAATTGGTCGTCTCATCGATCGAGGAGTCAGTTTCTTTGATACTTCAACTCTCAATAGGTAAACACCCAAACACCATAGTTTCTTCTGATTTTTCTTCATATTAGCATGCATCTAGGTACCCTAGAACTACCCATGAAGTTTGGTTAGGTTTCGTGTCCGTTTGATGGGTGTATCGGACACGTATCGGATTAGGTTCATAGGTGTTCGATGATTTTCCTCTTAGATTTTGATCGTGTTATTTTTGTAATCTAATTTCACGAATTAGTAGCCCTATAGGTCAGGATTCCTAAGCCCTAGGTTCTTGGTTGAATCGACACGTTTTCGTGTCCGAAACAAGACACGCACGCGCAGCACGAGGACCGCGCGCGTGTCCTGCTACTGCTGTGTCATTTCTCTTTGGACACAGCGATTCAACCCAAGATTTTTGGTTTGTATATAGGCTCCATGACTGACAGCACCCTCGTAAAGTTTCGTGGGATTTCGTGGAGCGTAGAGAGAGAGATCGACTCGGCATCGATCGTGCACTGTCGCGCGCGCGCCAGTTTTTGGCGTCTGATACGCGTGTCGTGCGACTCGGACACGCATAGGATGGCCAGTACAGACACGTGGGAATGTAGCCCTATATGTGGGCTACATGTACGAGCGACCACGTGTCGTAGATGGGTCTGTGTCGAGCCCTAGATCGTGTGACACGTGTGCACGAGAATTAGTTTCAGTTTTGGTTCTTGGTGTCCAGGACACTTCGTGTCCTATTTTCTTGGACACGATTGCACCTACACCTCATGTCTAAACCCAGGATACATTACCAACCTTCAGGTTCGAGCATTAATAGTTTTTTTGATGTTTTGGGTTATGTGTAGGTTGATGTTAAGTATCAGGTTTTGAAGAACTGTTCTGTTCAGTTCTTTCTTTCCTTCTTTTTGATTTGATTTCGAATAGATACTTTGTATTAATCAAGCTTTCAGCCCCTATTTAACCTTGTCTAGGTAAACACCTATTAGGTTGTAGCATCAGTAGGATTCGAGGGTTCGAAGTCATGAATAGGTTGATGGTTGAGTATCAATTCCTGAGAAACTGTTCTCAGTTTCTGGATTCTTTTCCCTTCGATTGACATGTGTTTGTTCATGTATTAATGAATCCTACAGGTTCCTAATTAACCTCCCAGGTATGATTACATGTTAGGTTTCATAACAGGATAGGTTGGGTCATGTGTGTTGACTTTGGGACTGTTTGAGAATCGGGTAGCCATAGGTTTGAGGAGTTCTTAATTCCAGTTTTTACTGTGTTTTGATTCATCCCAGTTTGTTCAGAAATTGATTTAGGTTCCTTCAGTTTTAATGTGTTTTCTGAGTATAACTCAACCTACAGGTCACACAATATCATACCTAGGAGATTACATATAGTTTGCAGCAAGGTGAAGGTTGTATTTGAAATTGGGTTTTGGTTTGGTGTTAGATATAGGCTGTCATTGCAATGACAGAAACCTGAGTGTATATCAGGTTTATAGAAACCAGTTTTCCTGTTTAGTTAGTTGCTGATATGTTTTGTTCAGCCTTCAATGAAATCCTTGTATTAACTGAAACCTACAGGCTTAACCCTATATGAGAGATTACCTAGTAGTTGATTGTTTAAGTTAGTTAGTTTAGATCAATTAGTTGATATTTAGTTTAGTTAGTTAGGATAGAAACTGATTTTAAGGTATACATGTAGGTATGTACTGTTTAAGGTGGGCTGAACTGATATGGGGGCTGTTGTGTGATAAAATTCAGGGAATAGACAACTACAGTAGCAGTAGACATGCCTATGTGCATGTGTCTAATGTGAGGATGCCTTGAGTGGTGTAGTAAAGACCTAGCATTGAGATTACCCCAATTTCTACACTAGAATTTTCCTAAGGGATACACTAACTTAGAGTTGTTGGTAGAGGTTAGTCTAAAGTGTAAATATTAGAGATAGGTTACTATGAGTTAGGGTAGTAGGATTGTGATGATACATTGGTTGTTAAGATTAGACTTCTTGAAAATATAAGATACCAACCAACTACCAAAATCAACTTTAAGACTAGTATTGACCTAAGAATTGACTTATGGGCTAGTTGACCTAACTTGAACCTAGTTTGACTAGTCTGGTTGACCAAAGTTGACCCAAGGTTGACTTTGACTTAGATTGACCCAAATCATGTAGAATTTGCATTGAAGGTATTCCTTATGATATTTTAGACTGCATTATGACATGTGGTTGTTTTAAATAGGATCTTATTACTCCAGTCCAGTCACTTTTCATCATCAGCAGTTCGGATTGCCAGGCGAGTACATTCTCTGATCTTTTCATGCTTCTTTGGACATGTACTCTTGTTATAGACTAGTGTACTTGATGCTGACACGACGTTCACACGGATCGGTACTCTATGGATCTTTTCATGCGATGTTATCCCCTCGGATACATCGAGTATGTCATGTTTCATGTACTTTATCATATTCATCATGTACTCCATGTATTCACTTTTATCCATGTGCACTCATATGTTATTCATGTACACTCATGACCATATGAGCTCCATGTATACAGTAGTTGTTATCCATGTGCAATAACATAACATGCTTCGATCCTTGTGTATTGGTTGGGGGCAGGGAGAGTGTAGTTGGTTATGTGATCATTATCCCCAGTAGTTGTTATCCATGTTATTTCCGTAGTTGTATCCATGTGCGACCCAAGCTGTTTACATAACCAATTCATGCTCTGTTTCACGTAGAAGGTTATACTCTTTATTTACCATATTTATACCTCAGTTATATCTTCTTTCCTGTTGATTTCTCTTTACAGCGATTCATGTATAGTCTTTTATAGCTTGCTTTATATGTCCATTCCTGATATGAACTGTTGTGAGAGATATGTGCTCGTTCCGTCCTGATTGGGCATGTTGAAAATTTTACAGGTGATGATGAGGAGTATTGTCCTACTTATTATGGCATTGGCTTAAATGACACTGGCGACGTGGACCCACAGGAGGATCCCACAGTCGCTGAGGACTTGCCCATGGTCTAGCTGAGACTTAGCACTTTACTTGTATTTTCTATTTGAGACTTTTATGAGTTGTACTTGAGATATTTCTGGTGGTTTACACCTAGAATTTTTAGTGACTTTCTTGAGATTATCCTTCTATTCCATCTTAGTATTGTGATTGAGTTACGTATTATTTACTCTCTATTCATAGCTTGGTTAGATTGTGTTAGATATGGTAACTCAGGACAGCGTTCTACCGCCGACACTGTGGCGTAGGCTGGGCGTTCGTTACTTCTCGTGCCCTCACACTGGGTGCGGGTCGTGACACGTTTTTAGTGGTGGCCCATGCAGGTCCTTCGATCACAACTAGTGTGATTCGTAGTGGTACTCGAACTAGAGTATCATTACAACCTGCAGTAGGATATAAGATATAAGTTAAAGTACTCAATCACTATTAGGAATTCCTGAGAGATTCCTGGGACGAACCTTGAGAATCTCATTTGAGCTTCGATTTAAATTCCTTTTTCCCTTACTTTAGTCCATCTTCCTCCCTCGATTCTTGCATCTTGTTTGAACTCTTTTCACCAATACCCTTACTTCCTTGTGTTTAATAATGGTTAGGAAGATGGCTATACTGCTATATACTCATTGGTCAAACGCATGGCTAGGAGGATTACATTAAGGAATTGGAATACACGGAGATTTTGATTAAGTTATAAGGGCATTTTTTTTAAATAGATGCTTTAATGATTAGTAGTTTGTAAGTTGGGATATTACCAAGAAAATTTATCTTGAAGATTCTAAGTAGTAATCACCAGAGGATTATAAAATTATATCTTGATACTGGAAGAAATTAGTTAGAATCTAAATAAATTGATTTTAGGAGTTGATGGGATTCATGAATTATTGGATTATGATTATACATCCTTACGTATATAGATTGGTTTGAATGATCAAAAAAAAAGGGGGGTGGCAGTATGAACTATTAAATTGAGTCGTACAAGCTGCGATGTATATATTGAATTTCAAATTTAAGTGGAAGCAATGATATTAAAATTTTTGGTTTAGAAGATCGGGAAGATATGAAAACGATTGTTTTGGAAGAAATTTTTTGGAATCATGTCAATTGATAATTAAAAATCTATTTGGATTTTGGTTTAAGAAGTAGTGATTATGTTTCAATGACTTAGAAAAAAAATTTATGGTTGATAAGCGCGTTAGAATACTGAGCTGTAACTGCTAGATTGTCGTGATAAGCTGAGTGTCTATCTTGAGGATTATTTGAGACAAATTGGGAGTTTTTCAATTTATGAAGTGATATAGAATTTTATGGATTCATGATTTATTAACTCTGGAGTTCAAAGTTGGATTAAAATGTTAAATTTTGGAAAGGTGAGTAGTAATGTGATAAAAGTTATTATGAGGTTTATGAAAAGGATTTAAATACTAGTCGTAGTTAGATTCGAAGGCTTAGAGCGAATATAAATTGAGGTAGTTATTTTTGGAAATTTTTTTTTAAGAATGTAAAGGTAGGCCACGAAGGTAACCTTAATGAGATAGAAGTGTTCCACACTAATTGCCATATCACTCATGACTATGATAGTAGTATATACTCTAGTGTTGTTAGTCGTCTGCCAAACTTTGGGACTATACCTCAATATTGACTTACTCAACCTTCCCTCAAATCTAGATCTTTATTGTGACTTTTAACCATTGTATTTGATCATTCCTTAGCAGTATCCGCCTTTAGTATTGTGTCCCTAGATTATTTCACTGGATTCTTAATTAAATTTATTTCATGCTTCAACTTGATTACCTTTATTTTTGTATTAGTTGTCACCTCTTGAACCTTTACCATGATACTAGATTACTTTCTGACTTAAATTCGAGATTCAACCATGACTCAATTCTTTCGACCCGACATGAGATGGAGTTCTTCTTGTTCTTTAAATGCTTAACATTGCACCTTATCTTGATCGCTTGACCAGCTTAGTTAAGGATCTTGGACTGTTTCTTTTCTTCTTCATCATTACCTCCCTTACTTATATTTGACTACCTTATGTTGCTAATTTAGCCTTAGTTTTGCAAGCTTATCCCTTTTTGAGCTTGATCATGACATATTTTATTGGGTCGCGACCCACTAACATATTGTCTAATCAGAACCGGTGTATGATGGTCTGATCAACCTAGTGCACTTGGTTCGCTTTCATATATTACTCTACGTGGATGAGACTCTAGAGCATCTGTCTCATCCACGACAGTTTGGCAATTCTCCTTGAACTATTTTCGTCGTCTATGAACCACGTATTGTACTCAATAATATCGTCTTTGAACTCTTTTGCTTTTATCTTTCACATATTTCAGAAAGGCAAGGCACTGTACTTAATAGGTCAACCCAGAGTATCACGTTTAGCTTTCTTATCAAAGGAGGATAGTGGCTTAATTCTATATCCTCACAGTATCCTTTAGGATTTCAATAGTGTTGAATTCTAAACCCACGATTGCGACCAGTCGACTTGGTCATTCCCTTATCGTCTAATGTTTGGAACCTTATTCAGTTGAATTAATTCAATTGTGACATGGATTTCAAATCTTGGATACTCGTGCCGAGACTTCAACGACCTCGTTCCCCATTTTGCCCAAATCTCGATTCATCCTGGATTTGATCATCTTAGATCATATCGAGACTAAAATATCTATAGATATATGTATATATAGTGTGCTTGGATTTCAGTGTTATTGACAGTCGTGCTTTAAACTTTCGATTTTTGATCATCCTTAGAATATTAATGATTTATGGTTAATTTTAGTTGTTTTTATAATCACTAGTATTTATATAGGATGATATACTGCCTTACAGTCCAATGATTTATTATTTATCCTTATCTTTTCCAGAATGGCACCCATGACCAGAATTTGTCCCCAGTGCACAGCCGCAATTCCGGATGAGACCGAGACTGTACCTTCCCCTTCTATTGCTCAGGAGGTGTTAGCAGCCTCACCGGAGAATTTCCCTCCATCTCCTATCCTTCAGGAGAGGACTGCAGTTCAGCCGGAGACTGAGGGCCTTCCTTTGCCTCCTGGAGTGGTACCCCATGCCATTCCTGTTGAAGCTCATATTCACAGATTTCTTCAGGATTTGCGGAAGGTACAGAGACTTCAGGCTGATCTTATGAGAGAGCAGAGTCTCAGTATCCAACTGTTGTGGGATTACATGCATACGAGGGAGGAGCCTAGTCCCAAGAGAGCAAGGAGCAGTTTATACCCAGAGCCTCAGGAGTACCCAGGCTTTCAGCCTAGACCAG
This sequence comes from Iris pallida, assembly GCA_029216955.1. NCBI lineage: Eukaryota > Viridiplantae > Streptophyta > Magnoliopsida > Asparagales > Iridaceae > Iris > Iris pallida. The sequence continues at coordinate 8,268,002 of JANAVB010036818.1, forward strand.
CCTATCCAGTTCAGATTCCTGTCCGGCAGAGACCAGCTGAGCGAGTGTCTACCTGTGCCTTCTGTAAGAAGATTGGGCACGAATGGAAAGACTGTAGGAAGAGACTAGGATTGTGCCTATTTTGTGGGTCAGCTGCACACAAGATACGGGATTGTCCTACTACACTTGCCCCTAGACGAGGCCTACCTCCAGGAGAGATAGTTCCAGCTACCAGACCTAGTAGAGGTGAGTTCTTGACCCATACCTTATCCTATCTTGATGATTATTGTACCCTACCATAATATTTGTATGTTTGATACCTTATGACTACTTTTGATCTAGTATGACTTTAGTAGCTAGACGAGACTCCAGACTGATTGCATGCCGTAACCCTGTATGATTTTTTTTCAACTGCATGATTTAGATAAGTTTTCTTGAGACCGTGATTGTTGGGGTTTTGACCTAGGAAGAGTAGGATCATCTTAATTTCGAGGACAAAATTATTTTAAGGAGGGTAGACTTGTAGCATCCACTTTTTGAAATAAGGGTATTTTAGTCATTTTAGCTATTTTAGTCATTTTGTGATTTTTCTAGATATTATTGACTTGTGATTGATTTAGCCTTTGGACTAACTTTAGAAACCCACATTAGAGACTAACCATGACCTATGATGAGTATCTAGCTAATTAGATTTTATTTTTAGGTTTTGGTTTAATTTAGAAGCCATTTGGCTATTTTTAGGCTAATTAATTAATTGGCCTTTGTAGCCTTTTGTTATTTGAGCTTAAACTCAACTTAAATAGAGGAGTGGGACCCATGGACCATCCTTGACCCTATTAGGACTCCTATGGCCGGCCAAAACAGGAAGCCCCCATCCCCTATATAAGCATTGCATTGGAATAGACACCCCCTTCACAAAACCCTAGTTTTCAGCTCTCCAAAACCCTAACTTTTTCATCCGACCTCTATTTCACCTCAAACGAAGTGCGTTGTGATCGTGGGAAGGAGGAGAATTTGCTGGAGCATTGTTAGCAGGGAGTTGGAGGCGTTTGCTCGGTGGAAATTGGTCGTCTCATCGATCGAGGAGTCAGTTTCTTTGATACTTCAACTCTCAATAGGTAAACACCCAAACACCATAGTTTCTTCTGATTTTTCTTCATATTAGCATGCATCTAGGTACCCTAGAACTACCCATGAAGTTTGGTTAGGTTTCGTGTCCGTTTGATGGGTGTATCGGACACGTATCGGATTAGGTTCATAGGTGTTCGATGATTTTCCTCTTAGATTTCGATCGTGTTATTTTTGTAATCTAATTTCACGAATTAGTAGCCCTATAGGTCAGGATTCCTAAGCCCTAGGTTCTTGGTTGAATCGACACGTTTTCGTGTCCGAAACAAGACACGCACGCGCAGCACGAGGACCGCGCGCGTGTCCTGCTACTGCTGTGTCATTTCTCTTTGGACACAGCGATTCAACCCAAGATTTTTGGTCTGTATATAGGCTCCATGACTGACAGCACCCTCGTAAAGTTTTGTGGGATTTCGTGGAGCGTAGAGAGAGAGATCGACTCGGCATCGATCGTGCACTGTCGCGCGCGCGCCAGTTTTTGGCGTCTGATACGCGTGTCGTGCGACTCGGACACGCGTAGGATGGCCAGTACAGACACGTGGGAATGTAGCCCTATATGTGGGATACATGTACGAGCGACCACGTGTCGTAGATGGGTCTGTGTCGAGCCCTAGATCGTGTGACACGTGTGCACGAGAATTAGTTTCAGTTTTGGTTCTTGGTGTCCAGGACACTTCGTGTCCTATTTTCTTGGACACGATTGCACCTACACCTCATGTCTAAACCCAGGATACATTACCAACCTTCAGGTTCGAGCATTAATAGTTTTTTTGATGTTTTGGGTTATGTGTAGGTTGATGTTAAGTATCAGGTTTTGAAGAACTGTTCTGTTCAGTTCTTTCTTTCCTTCTTTTTGATTTGATTTCGAATAGATACTTTGTATTAATCAAGCTTTCAGCCCCTATTTAACCTTGTCTAGGTAAACACCTATTAGGTTGTAGCATCAGTAGGATTCGAGGGTTCGAAGTCATGAATAGGTTGATGGTTGAGTATCAATTCCTGAGAAACTGTTCTCAGTTTCTGGATTCTTTTCCCTTCGATTGACATGTGTTTGTTCATGTATTAATGAATCCTACAGGTTCCTAATTAACCTCCCAGGTATGATTACATGTTAGGTTTCATAACAGGATAGGTTGGGTCATGTGTGTTGACTTTGGGACTGTTTGAGAATCGGGTAGCCATAGGTTTGAGGAGTTCTTAATTCCAGTTTTTACTGTGTTTTGATTCATCCCAGTTTGTTCAGAAATTGATTTAGGTTCCTTCAGTTTTAATGTGTTTTCTGAGTATAACTCAACCTACAGGTCACACAATATCATACCTAGGAGATTACATATAGTTTGCAGCAAGGTGAAGGTTGTATTTGAAATTGGGTTTTGGTTTGGTGTTAGATATAGGCTGTCATTGCAATGACAGAAACCTGAGTGTATATCAGGTTTATAGAAACCAGTTTTCCTGTTTAGTTAGTTGCTGATATGTTTTGTTCAGCCTTCAATGAAATCCTTGTATTAAATGAAACCTACAGGCTTGACCCTATATGAGAGATTACCTAGTAGTTGATTGTTTAAGTTAGTTAGTTTAGATCAATTAGTTGATATTTAGTTTAGTTAGTTAGGATAGAAACTGATTTTAAGGTATACATGTAGGTATGTACTGTTTAAGGTGGGCTGAACTGATATGGGGGCTGTTGTGTGATAAAATTCAGGGAATAGACAACTACAGTAGCAGTAGACATGCCTATGTGCATGTGTCTAAGGTGAGGATGCCTTGAGTGGTGTAGTAAAGACCTAGCATTGAGATTACCCCAATTTCTACACTAGAATTTTCCTAAGGGATACACTAACTTAGAGTTGTTGGTAGAGGTTAGTCTAAAGTGTAAATATTAGAGATAGGTTACTATGAGTTAGGGTAGTAGGATTGTGATGATACATTGGTTGTTAAGATTAGACTTCTTGAAAATATAAGATACCAACCAACTACCAAAATCAACTTTAAGACTAGTATTGACCTAAGAATTGACTTATGGGCTAGTTGACCTAACTTGAACCTAGTTTGACTAGTCTGGTTGACCAAAGTTGACCCAAGGTTGACTTTGACTTAGATTGACCCAAATCATGTAGAATTTGCATTGAAGGTATTCCTTATGATATTTTAGACTGCATTATGACATGTGGTTATTTTAAATAGGATCTTATTACTCCAGTCCAGTCACTTTTCATCATCAGCAGTTCGGATTGCCAGGCGAGTACATTCTCTGATCTTTTCATGCTTCTTTGGACATGTACTCTTGTTATAGACTAGTGTACTTGATGCTGACACGACGTTCACACGGATCGGTACTCTATGGATCTTTTCATGCGATGTTATCCCCTCGGATACATCGAGTATGTCATATTTCATGTACTTTATCATGTTCATCATGTACTCCATGTATTCACTTTTATCCATGTGCACTCATATGTTATTCATGTACACTCATGACCATATGAGCTCCATGTATACAGTAGTTGTTATCCATGTGCAATAACATAACATGCTTCGATCCTTGTGTATTGGTTGGGGGCAGGGAGAGTGTAGTTGGTTATGTGATCATTATCCCCAGTAGTTGTTATCCATGTTATTTCCGTAGTTGTATCCATGTGCGACCCAAGCTGTTTACATAACCAATTCATGCTCTGTTTCACGTAGAAGGTTATACTCTTTATTTACCATATTTATACCTCAGTTATATCTTCTTTCCTGTTGATTTCTCTTTACAGCGATTCATGTATAGTCTTCTATAGCTTGCTTTATATGTCCATTCCTGATATGAACTGTTGTGAGAGATATGTGCTCGTTCCGTCCTGATTGGGCATGTTGAAAATTTTACAGGTGATGATGAGGAGTATTGTCCTACTTATTATGGCATTGGCTTAAATGACACTGGCGACGTGGACCCACAGGAGGATCCCACAGTCGCTGAGGACTTGCCCATGGTCTAGCTGAGACTTAGCACTTTACTTGTATTTTCTATTTGAGACTTTTATGAGTTGTACTTGAGATATTTCTGGTGGTTTACACCTAGAATTTTTAGTGACTTTCTTGAGATTATCCTTCTATTCCATCTTAGTATTGTGATTGAGTTACGTATTATTTACTCTCTATTCATAGCTTGGTTAGATTGTGTTAGATATGGTAACTCAGGACAGCGTTCTACCGCCGACACTGCGGCGTAGGCTGGGCGTTCGTTACTTCTCGTGCCCTCACACTGGGTACGGGTCGTGACAGGAGTGCACCAACTCTAGAAGATCTGTGCTTCGATTGACCCGATAAAAGGGTTTTCTTGTGATCTTTGTCTGAGCACATACTTCACACTTCTCTACCTTACCCCCATATTTGGAGATAAGTCCTAGACTGGATATTTTGTTTATTCTTTTACAATGAACATGTCCTAGCCTATTATGCCACAACTCAAGAGAATAATCAGAACGAGCGATTGCATTGATTATATTTGACTGGTTTACAAGCTGAATTTTAAACATCCCTTCGGTTTGAAAAGCTTTTCTGAAGTATATTACCTTCTTGGACATCACCATCTGGCCAACATTGATGTCCATCCTCAAGCCTGCATTGCTAAGCAGGCTTTCAGAGATCAAGTTCTTTGCAATCACCGGAATGTGCTTCATACCTTGAAGCGTCAGAGTGTTCCCGGATGTGAGTTTCAGCTCCACAGTTTCGATCCCCAGAACTTCGGCTTGGGCTTGGTTCTCCATGATAACTTTCTCAAAAGTTGGCTGGTATGTGACGAACCATTCCTTGCCAGAGCAGACATGGCAGGTCGTACCAGTGTCTATCCACCGGTCAGAGTCAGCCCCCACAGCTGTGACCTGAGCAATCATAGCAACAATGTCAGAAACCTTGGAAACCATGCCAGGCTCACCTTGCTCAGCTTGTTTGGGCTTGGATTTACATTCACTCTTATAGTGGCCCTTCTTGCCACAGTTGAAGCAAGTCACGTGGGACTTGGACTTCTGTTGCTTGAGCGAAGGACCCTTCACTTTCAGATTAGTGGAGTCCTTCTTCTTGTGATGAGAAGCCACCTGCTTCCCCTTGAAATCTCTTGTCTGTACCAAGTTGGCCTTAGCCAGTTGGTTGGACAGAGAATCCATCTTCTGTTGAGATCGCATTTCGTTCTCAACGTGGATCTCTTGTAGAAGATCTTTCAAGCTAATATCCAGCTTCTTCCGATGGATTCTAGCATAGAAGTTGCTCCAACCAGCAGAAAGTTTTGAGACTATCCCTCTAACGACAAACTTGTCGACGAAGGGCATCTTCTCGTCATCTAGCTTCTGGCACAACTTCAGGAATTCCTTCACTTGAGGTAGCATCGCCATCTCGTCTTCGAAGAGCCACTTATAGTACTTTTCGACGATGAAGATTTTGGACCTGTTCTTATCATCTTCATATAGCTTACCCAAAGAATCCCAGATCTCTTTGGCCTTCACCTTCTTGGAATATGACTCTGCCAGATAGTCTTCCATAGAATTGAGAATCAGCAGTTTACATATGCTATTTTCTCTCTTCCATTTGCTCTGCTTGACGAGTGCAGCAGCAATAGCATCGACAGTTCCTCCTTCTGGAATTATCGGTTCATCTTCAATCAACACATAGTCTACGTCCACGAGTTGAAGATTAAGGGTGACCTTCCTCTTCAAGATTTGGAAATATTCTCCGTCGAATTTCTCCAACTTGTTAAAGCTGGTATCAATGAGAGAAGCACGAGAGTTTACCATCTACAAGGATCTTTCTTTGAGATTGTTAGTCTCGGGGCTTGACCAAAGATGGTAGAATCTATGTCGAGATCAGAGGTTCAACATACGTTCACCTTCTGATAATTCTCAAGATCCAAGAGGAACACTATAATATGAATCTGATTACAAAAGCAACAATAATCAAAAAAATAAATCTCACGTTCTTCCTCGCAATCGCAGTTGCTGAAGGACAGAACTGAGTTCAGAAAATAAATCTCACGTTCTTCCTTGCAATCGTAGTTGCAGACGGACAGAACTGAGTTACAACTCAGATGAAGGAGAAGAAAGAAGAAAGAAGAAGAATAAAGGTTCTTGCTGGGGTGATTAAGATCACTGTTGCTCAAAGCAAGATTCGCCCCACCACGATCTGCTTCCAGGAACCAGCAAGTTCACGAAGAACTTCTGGAACGCTCGTAAGTCAAAATTTGAGACTTGAATGGGCTTCCTGGACTTTACATACTCCCTTAACTCTCTTCTTGGTTCATCTTTCAAAGGAGGCCAATGGGCTATATTTATAGAGTGGAGTGAGACTTCACCTCTTCTCCTATCCGATGTGGGACTAAAATACCAATACTCAAAAATAGAGTTTGATATTTTAGATCATCCCACAATCAGCATAGAAGTGTGCCAGTCCACGCCTGCCTCCCGAACACTCTCGTGCATGCACGAGACATCCTGGAGTCCGAGTCCGAGTTCGCACAACAAAAATCAACTTGCATCCTTGTTGGAATTAATCCTTTTTTTCTAGAAAATACTCCCACATGGCACACACTTGTGCCCCTACACCTCATGTGCACACCTCAACACAAATAATGCATTATATTGAGATACTCACCATTTGGTGTAGCCGATGTGGGACTATCTTTCCTAGTCCAAAGGCAAAAACACCAACAATTTTTCGTTCAAGTTTCTAAGGCCAGCTATTCTAAGCTAAACTAAGACATTCAGGTAACTCATCTAACATGGATGGGTATGAGAGATATACTTATCTCTCATCTTAGGGGCAATATATCTCTTATCTTAGGAGGAATCTATCTCTAATCATAGGAACAATCTATAATTCGACTAATCTAAGGGATAAGGGATACTACCTCAATCTTATGAACTTAGTCACAATTCGAACAACTGAAGTATCATTGTCGACCAACCCGACATTAGAAAATACAATGAAGCTTTATTCTAGATTTATCCCATAATAGATAAAGTTAATCCAGCAATTTCACTTTTTAATTTTGAATCCAATATGTAAATTTATCCATCCAAATTCAAATTCTCAAATTTTTACTTGCATAATCGTGCCATCACATGCTTGCTCCAACTTATATTTTCATATTGTACTCAAGTCGAGTTTATTGAATCATGCCAACTCAAAGTCGTAAGTCCAACATAGCTTCCTCAATAGTAATCTTTTACGATCCTTGCCTTTCATTGCTTTTAAACTTATACTCAGTTTCCATATGTTCAAACCATCTGGTATGGTCTGATACTAATTAACCAATTAATAAGGCAACTGTATATTCATATTTCTTTCGATCACATCCTCTATGAAGTTCTATCAATGATAAAAGGATCAACTTTTAGCAATTCACATTAATTATGAACTTTTATTTCACATCACCTCATCAAGTACTCGTAAAATAATTCCACACAACATCAATAATCTTACCACTATAGTCTATAGATGACAAGAATAATATAACTAAATTATAATCCAGCATTGTAATAACACCATCTTAACTTATATAACTAGGAATTAAATAACTAGGATATAATCCAACAAAACTCATGTATTCCAACCAATTTGTTATCCATGCGATTACATTGTCTATCGACATGGTCTATTACATCTTACTACAACTCAAGCTTTATTTGTATCCCATCCAACAAAGTGTCATAAAGAACTTCTACATAATTTTATACAACAAGGGATAAGTAATCTATTTCGATTCGATGAATCCATATGTTGATAAGTCATTCTCTGTATCTTAAAATTTTCAATGGTCAATACCTGTCACTTCGTGACATAAATAAATCCTTCAAGCGTACATGCCCATATGCACAGACTATCTCCTCGAGTATAATTTCTACTTTACTCATACTACATTGAACTATGCATAGAACCATCAATATGCCACTTATGGGTCAATGGCATAACTCTCTACATCTGTTGAATCATTTGTAATACCTTAATTAGCATTTCAGTATCACCACCAGTTCATTGATGCCCAACATACAATTTTAATGTCCATTCTTGACACAATACTTCTCTTCACACTGATTTAACATCCATTCTGGACTATCCATCCCGTGGTGGCTCTACTGACTACATATACAATATCGACTTCTCAAGTCAAAAAAATCACCAAGCCAAAACACATGGGTCAACTCAAAATTATTTTTGATCAGCATTCACTAAAGGTCAAGCACACTTCTTTCCACACATATACCATATATCATACCCATCACCGTAACCCATCTACATGTTTCTCTGAACCCCATATATAAGGCATCAAACACACATTACTACATCGACTCATTGTTGTTTGTCTATGGTGTTCTTAGAAATTTTGTACATCACACACATAGCAACCATCATATTTAGACTTATTGTATGGAACATCGAGTGAGCAACCAATAGGGTCAAAGGGCTTTCAAATATGAAAGCAACTTAGAATAACAATGGAAGCAACATTGCATAATAGCGAAAGGAACATTGAATAATTATGGAAGCGACTTTGAATAATTTGGGGAAGCAACTTTGAATAATTCGCGGAGCAACTTTGAATAATTCGGGGAGGCAACTTTGAATAATTCGGGGAGGCAACTTTGATTTGAAATAAATTGCGTAAGAATTCAAGGACGTAAAGCCATCTCTGATATCATTATGTCACGTCTTGATTCTGAAGAATCGAAAGGTAGTCACTAGTCGTGATGCCATACAAGTCTCACTAACAAAATATCATGTTTTAGCGACATATTTAGCGATGTCGTTAGTAAAAAATGCTGTTAATAATGAGTTTAGCGACTTCAACATAATACACCGCTATAAGTCGCTATTGGCGATGAATAGCGAAAAGTAGCGACTGTACCTGGTTTTTATGAAAACGTAGTCGGTGTATTCTTAAATAACGTCGTAAAACGTTGATACTATTTTTCGATTTACGACATTTTGTGACATATTTTTACAGTAGTCGCTACTTTATAGACCTTTAGTGACGTCTATTTAGGACGTCGCTAATAAGTTAATATTATACGTCATTTGGGTTTTCATTTCCACCCTTTTTCGATCCTCCCCAAAAAAACCCTACACCTCTCCCGAGTTGCTGACCCCCTCCCTCCAGCACCCGAACCCCGGCGATCCCTTGCACCCGGGGACGGACTGCCCCCCGGCCCCTGTTGTTCCACAACCCCTTTCACTCCCCCCCCCCCCGCCCTATGTGACTCGCTACCCGACGACCCCATGTCCCGATGAATCCTGCCCCGACGAACCCCTACCGTACCGACCCTCTCGACTTTGGCACAGGTAACCCTAACCCTAACTCCCTCTTGCTGATACGATACTGACACACTCCTCTTACTAACATGACACAACACTGACCCACAGACACATACTCACTGACACGACATGCATACATACATCGTGTGTAGGTTGGACACTAACACACTACACAAATACCCTCTTCCTAACACGATACTAATACACAGACACATACTGACATAACACAATACATACGTCGTGTCTATTATTCTATTGTGTTTTGTGACTATAATTTAAATCAAGGTACAAATATTCAAGATTAAATCTTGGTGCAAATATTCATGAAGGAAACTCTTCATTCATGTGAAATTTTAACTTGTTCAAATAAAAATAATCGGACATTGACACATACTAATTTAGGTGTATTTCCTAGTTTACACTACACCAAAATGGCAAATTAGGAACGCTAGGTATTTTTTAATTTGGTACGCTTATTTTATGTTCCTAGGTTCTGGAACGTATTAACTATGTTTCAAATCAAAAAAACGTTCCTAATATAATTTAATTAATTTTTTAGAAAAAATGTTTATTCAAATACACTTTAGTACTGTTCCAAATACATTACAAATTGAGACTATACCCATGTGCATCTCACAATAATTACTAAATAAAATGTCCAAGCAAATAAAATATTTTTCTTCCTCCCGTACAGCCAAACCCTAAACGTTCCAAATCTTTCCAACCATTCCCCCTTTCATATTTCATGAAATTTTCAATTTCCCTCGAGGATCTTTCAATCTCCCTCTAGTGCTTCCTCCATAAATTTTCAATCTCCCTCCGGAACTAATATTTCAGCTCCCTCCTTCTTCTTCCATCAAACTCGTATATGATTTCCCATCCAGGAAGGGTTTGAAGATCTCATCAAACACAGATCTTCAAACCCGCATCCTTGCCATCATCCTCTCTAGTTCTCTTGCCATCAATCTCAAGATTTGCAACCCAATATTGAAAAGGGTTTGAAGGGCTTGCCATCATCCATCGAGAAAGGGTTTGTTATTTTCTCTTTCTCTATTTTTTCGTTTGATTTTCCAATATCATCATACCTCTCTGATTTAGAAGGAAATTTCAGTTTTTTATTTGGGTTTCAGTGCTTGATTGTACTCTGATTTGAGTCTAGGACGAAGGTTTGCATTTTTCTAGGGTTCTTTGTCCAGTTACTACAGCCCTGAGCAAAATATAATAGATCACACTTCTCGATGAGAGAATCTTTTTGCATATAAATGAAGGTTTTTATTAACAATGAACTATGTTTTTGTTTTGTTACTTTAGGCTATGGAGTAGATACGGCTAAATTTTTATATAGGAAACTATGAACAAGAGACGAAAATAGACAAGAATCTGTGTAAATATTGAATAAATTAGAATTGGATATTGACTTTATGAGAAGTATGAATCTTTACATGAACTCTAGCAGCTTCTGTGAATGCTATTTCAATTTCAACTCTGTGAATTCTGGCTATTAGGGAGTTTGAGTGGTTTTGTCCCATGAAATCTAATTCTGGAGTTAGAATCGAGTCTATAGTCCAAGCATAGATGCCTCTGTACTCTCATGCAGTTTTGTCTTCCTGCATCTTTAGCTATTATGTTTTATTTGATTGGCTATCTGATACTGAAAATATATCTGATATTATAAGTCGAATGGATACTCCTCCGGAGGACCATATCTGTGTCTGATACATATGGATACTATAGTTCTTTGACATTCTTGTCGAATATTGCCCTCACATGTGTAGCTTCTATTGGGATGAAACATAATTGAGATATTAGAAAATAACTTTTTTTTGAAGCATGTCCATTCTAGAAATATTTAGAACCAAGTTATTATAAAAAAATATGCATCATTATTGATATTAATAAGATCTATTATGAATATATTACCATATCCATGGCTTACTTTTATTCCATTTTTTTGTAAGAGATGCCATATTTTGTTTCCTTATCTTACCCGTATCCATTTCAGTGCTCGTGTCTGTGCAAACTAGTTGATATTAGAGGTGAATTTAGGACATAACAGGGGCAGTATGGAGGTAATATTGGATCCGTAGAAGATAAAGACGAAAAAGATTTGTGAACAACATGGTGTCGTAGTCCCTACATCAACTATTAAGTTCGGTAAAGGGTATGCTTGGTTTCCTCTTTCATTCTTAGAGTGTCACATTAATCAAGTTTTGGTAAATATGGTCAACCACCTGGTAACTGGCCTCAACTTATGTGCTAGAGTCGAAAAGGGTGAAGGATGCAATATAACAGTTCCTTAACCATCAACAAAAATTAAAAAAAGGATAAAATGCTTTCTTGCTAATTAAGGGGCTCAAATTGCTGATTGACTAGACTAAATAGTTAGTGTTTCAAGTTTTAAATTTTATATATTAGGTTTTAACTTTAAGACCACCTTTGCTGAACGAACCTGGGTATTGATGCTTGTTTTGTTTCCAAGCTAACATAGTAACCAAAGAAAACATAGACTTTACCACGTGCCTTTTAATAACCAAATGCCTCATCATATCGGTCAGTAGCCATAGTCATCCCTCTTTACCATTAGGAGCTAACGCACCAATTGGAGCTACCTTCACTTCACTATTTCCATCATTCTACTTTTCTATTATATGGCGCCAATGCCATCTAGAGCCGCCATTAGTTTGTTATGTTGCCTCCATCGTTGCCAGATCCTTTGTCAATGAGAGCCCTCTACAGCCAGGACATGGTTTTGATACTGTTGTTGCTATGTTAAAATTTAAACTGAAAGCGAACAAGTTTTCTGTATGGGGCTATTGTTGAATCTTGGTTTCTACTTATTGTGAAAGGAGGAGCCAAGTTCCAGGAACTTGGAACTTTATAAAATGACTATATGCTTCTCTGGCCAATTGGACTACATTGTTATCCAAATTATTAGCTTGATCCCTGTTAATGCTAATTATATTTGGTTATTGAGTTAAATCCTACCTACGCAAATTCTAACAAATGTTCATTTTTCCATCAGTTATGTTGTTTCCCTGCTGGACTTATTACCTACATGTCTATCAAGTATTATTGCGAGAGCTCAAAGTGAAGTCTTAGTCTTCTACAACCATTTGTGCTATCTGCAGTCATCTGTTGCAGGTTACATTTCTTATCTGCCATCCACATATGAGTTTCCTTATCTGCCTGCACTCATGTTGCATATTACCATGGCTTCATTGACGCAATTGAACAAATCAGCTTGTTATAATTTTATCATGCTGGACAATTGGGCTTCATTTAATTTATTTATGATCTAGAATATTTTAGTGCTTGTAAGTTTAGGCTCTGATGCAAGAAATTTCTTTTCTACAAATCTAGGATGATGCCAGGAAATTTCTCTTTGAACAATTAACCTTAAGTAATGTATGTGCAGTTATCTATTGTAAATTAGCAGTTGGTTTCAAGACTCCACTATCTCTCATCTTGGCATTTGAGCTCCTCTTCCTTCATGCATTCCTTAGACTGCCATTACAAATAACTTGGTTTCTTGGGGATACGGGAGAAGGATGCGGGTGGGAAGCAATCCTATGCTAAGATATGTCATATTCTGAGTTTGGTATTAACTTAGCACCAATTGATAGCTAATTCAGTCAATAGCTTAAATGGACCAATCTGGGGGGCTGTCTTTGTGTAAGATTGAAACACAAGTTTAATTATTTGTTGCTATTTGCTTGTGGAAGGTAACTACCTTTTTGATAGGCTCATAACCATGAAACTTTATTAAGGACAATACTAGGAGGAGAACTAGATAACATTCAAAAGAAAATTTTCTTTTAGAGATCATTTCATAGGAGCTGTAGTATTCTCCATTTTAGTACTCTTGGTATAGGAGCCATCTCAGGGAATCTAAATTTTTGCCTATAGAAAGTTTTGTCTAGAGACTCAAAAACATGTAAATTTAACAAAGGTGATGAAAATTTTCATTTAGTTTTACTTACCCCTTGTTTTCCATTAGCTTAGCCTACCACTCTCTTATATTGTATTATTCTCCTCACTAACCTTTGAGATTTATAAAATAGTCTGTTATCAGTACATCTCCAAATCGGGACTAAGATTTCTCACTAAACTTTGAGATTAATAACGTGGGATGTTAGTCATTTTGGATTCTTGTGGCATTGTTATGCAAGATTCAAACACTTGGTCCTCTTATATTAGCATACATGAATGACAGATTCAAATACTTGGTCCTCTTGTATTAACATACATGAATGACTAAATGCTTCTAAGTTTTTGTAAATTTGTGACCACCATAAATGCTTGACTATGAAGAAAGCTATAGTGATCCCAAGGTGTAATTAAACCTCATGTAGTGCATGCAGGCCCATGCAGGAGCTATAATTATCAAATGGTTTGATGCACAGAGTATTAGTTGTCTAGGATACTTCATTATCATGTTTTGGCTAACCCTCATTGGATAAATTAATGCCCAAAAGGTGGACTTTATTATTGACACATATTATTCAAACAACATCCTAATAGATCTTAGGAGTGCACAAATTTTAAGGTAAATTCATCCCAACCATATACTTTGTCTGTGTAGTTTATTTATGAGTAGTTAAAAATCGAAGTAGTCATGTGATTCATGGGCACATAGTGATACCAAGGAGATTTTTTTGCTGGCCAACAAAGTTGGGGTGGGTAATGGGACCATTTTATTGTATTTATATTTTCTAAGTGGTGCCACTATGGCTCTCTACCATGGGTCCCCTTCTAGGTCTTAGCTTTGGTAAATTTGTTCAGGTATGGTTAAGTCCAAAGTTTAATATGTTATTATATGGATTTATTGTATTTGATTTTGATGTGCTTTCCTAATATTTTGTTCAGGATGCAGCTATGACAATGTGGGGATAAGAACAATTGATACTACATTTTATTTTCTGTCTTTGGCTTGGATTGTCTGCATTAACTTGGTTTGTATCTTGCTAGAATATTTTGCAGGGTTGTTGGTTGGTATCATGGTGGTTGGGTTGGTATCGTTGGTCGATTGATTTGAATTGACCCTAACTTTGTTTGCTGTATAAGTATAGATACTTTACTAAGTTGTTGATATTTATCTTGTCTTGCCTTTGTTGCATTTTTTTTGTTGGTTTGTAATTTGCTTGGTTGGTTAAGGTTTGTAAGCTTTAGTGCTCTTGGTGCACTTGCATTATTTTTGGATTGTTTCAGGTTTGCAGTTTGGGTGGCAAGATACTACATTTACATTTTGCTACATTGCTTTGCATTGCTTTTTTACTGAGTTTGGTGCATTTTGTGCACTTGCTAGCTTGTTTGTCCAGCTTAGCTAGGTTTGGCACTCTTACTAGTTTGGTGTCAAATACTATTCACTATTATATATTAATTTATGTTTTGGTGGCATCTTTTCAGCGGTATAGATATTACACTATTCTACATTAATTTTTGTTTTGGTGGCCTCTTAGAGTTTGCTTATATACTGCATTTCATAGGCAATATTCTCTGAAACTTTACTGGTGCCTTATGATGTGCTGGGTTGCAATTTAGGGCTCAGTTTTTGCAGTATTGTAGTATAGATACTTCACTTGAATGTAGTTTGACATTATGAAATAGGTTTCTGCTTGTAGAAATAGGTTTCTTGCAGTATTGTAGTCTTCTTTGCTTTAGTTTTGGCAAGTAGGATTTTCAGTATTAAAAATTAGTGTGTTTGTACAATTTCGTCATATAATATATTGCTTTCCTTGATTTTGGTGGATATTGAATTTTGTAAATTAGTGGGTTTGTGCAAATTGGCTTAGTTTGCCTGGGTTCACCTTTGTTATCTCTTTATATATAAAGTGAATCTCGGCCTTGCTTATCAAAGTGTTATATTTAGAGAGTTATTAGCACATTGAGAATTTCTTGTCTCTGTATAATAAATAAATAACACCATATAACTACTCTGTTTCTCTTTAAATGGTGCTATATGTCAAATTAATAGCTAAATTTTTTTATAATACTTATTTGTTCAATAAATTCATTGACTGCTTATGGTTTCTTTACCAGGTACATATTTTGCATATACGTAGGAGCTAATGCTCGAGATCAGTGAATCTCTTTTTAACTGATGCCACGACATCATTGAGCACCCATGGATTTCAAGACCGTGCGGACCAAGCTTTCAGGTGGAGCTTATGCTTGCTTGGAACAATTTGAGGTTGGTAGTCTCGTTGTTTGTGTTGTATGAGATTGAATGCTTGCCTATTTACAGTTGTTCTGCTGGCATTGCTATTTGCTATTTTTTTGTTTCTCAGTTAGATTGTTATTTGCTATTCTTTGTTTCTCAGTTAGATTACTGGAGAAGTGGATTTGTTTCCTCCCTACTTGGAGAAGTGGATTTGTTCTTCACATAATGCCAGGAATGGTATGAAATTCTGCTAGTTCTTTTTACATGATTAATGTTAATACAACATGATACTAACTTTATCACATGTTGAACCATATATGTAAGATGAGTAACCCTAGTTCTCTTTCAACTGTGCTTTCAAATCCATTTATTTTAATGGGTACATGAAAATGAAAAGAATGATTATCGACATGATGATAGTAAATTTCTATCAACAGAACCTGAGAAGACATGAAGATATATATTCAAGGAACAATTGGCAAATAGATGATACAATGAATCTTGGCAGGATTAAGGTAAAAGTCCGACCTATTATTTTCTCTTTCATGAATCTTTCTTATTGTAAGACATAATACCTAAGAATGACAAATGATTCAGACATGGTGCTTATTCACAGACAAGTTCGGTGGAGATAGAGTGCATATGCAATAAAGCAGATGAAAGCATCCTATAAACAATCGCGATTAGCATTAAGTCAAGAGCTGGAGCACCCGAACAGATGGTTGTCTTGGTTATAATAAAGCATGGTTCATCAACTTGTGATCCCAATCATTTCAGGCAGCCCCAATCATTTGAGGCAGCATCGGTCCCGATTGAAGACTTCTTCCCTTGCAATCCCAACTTAAGACAGTTTCTTCATACAACAATTTGTAGTAGCAACAACATTAGAAATTATTTTTTAAAGTGTACAATTATATTTTCATTGTTGATGTTATTTATTATTTATAAATTTTAATTTATATACTTTTGATGACATTTTATAAAGATTAACTTTTAGAAAATATTATTAGTTGTTTTGTATTAAGTTGATATGTTTGGTTGATTTAATGGAGCTCTTGGATGTTGATTCAAGGTATGTGTAAATTTTTTTGCACCATTTATTATGTTGTTTCAATAGAGGAATAATCAGATTTGTGGTTCAAACTAAAAACGGAAAGCAAAACTAAAACTAAAAAAACAGAAACATTAATAAAGCGTTTCAAAACTAGCCACGAGAACAATGCAAAAGCGTTGTAAATTATATTTAGGAACAAGCCTAAAGCGTTTCAAAATGATATTTAGAAACGTTTCAACGGTGTTCCAAAAATAATTTAGTAACACATTATATGTGTTCCAAAATCTGTTTTAGGAACATCTTATAAATGTTCCAAACTTAATTTAGGAACGCTTTATAACCGTTTCAAAAGTTGCAACGCCACTTTTAGGAACAATTATAATATGTTCCTAAAATTATTAGGAATATATAAAAACTGTTCCTAATTGCCTTTTTTGGTGTAGTGTTAGTATGGTATCGTGAAAAGATTATAGGTGTATTTTAGTTTATGGTGTGAATATAGACTTGTGTCATATCTCCAATGTATATACTAAAAATAAAAAAATGTTACAGTAGATTGAAAATGAGTAAGTTGTAACCGACACACATGTAGGAACTAGTTTTGTGGTATTCTAAGGAAGGTTATATGTGTAAGACGGGTATTGATGTGATATTGTGTACCATGGTACATCATATCCACATGATACACAAATACCTAGAGTTATGGTAGGTGATATGTAGGTAAGTACTAGCTATGTATCTTAGATACTTAGGTAAGTGCCTGTGTCAGCCCAAAGTCAAGTGTCCATGTCAACCCTTCTCTGACAAGTAAATTTAATATGTAAGTCTTTTTGACGCTTTTAGAGTTCTACAGTTTTTTTAAAAATAGGAGAAAAGATAAAGAACGAAAGGAATAAAAAATCGAGAAAATAACAAAGAACGAAAAATCCTAGAAAAGAAAAATTATAATACTTGACATTTTCTAGTATTTTTCGAAAATCATATAGAACTCTAAAAGCCTCAAAAGACTTGCAGAAGTAAATTTTTTTGAAGAGAAGGGCTGACATTGAACATGTGACGACACTCATTTAATACTCATGTGTATCCATATATGCGTCCATTTGGACAATATACTCGACACATGTCAAGTATATTGGTACTGTGATAAACGTGTGTATAGTTAGTGCCATGGGTATTTGAAATTGTATCATAGTATCAAGATACAAGAGAGTATCAATGTGACATTCTTGGGTCTTTATGTATTTATTTTATACATTTAGTGATAATTTGTGTTATGTTGACCCATTATTGAAACATTATTCGATAAAATCTTTTTTAGCCGTTTGGTAGTGGATTTGTCGCCACCCAGCTATTTCATGTCTTTCTTATCATTTGATTCTATTTACTTGATTATTGGTATTGCATTTTTATCATGTCTCTATATTAGTTTACCGGTGTTGAGTGTTCCACCGAAGGGGTTGGCAAACCCAGAAAATTCTACGGAGGGTTGCTCCGGATCTATTATTTGTAAACCGTAATTTAAAATGTAGGTAGATTCTGGATGAAAAACAAAAGCAAATAGAATTCTTTTTTTTCTTTTTTTTTTGCAGTTTAAAGACGTTCAACGACACCTAGCGATGAAGGTTGACGTTGCTAAATATATATTCGAACGTCGCTAGCCTATATCGTAGACGTCACTAACAGCCGCTAGACGTCGCTAATTTACTGACATTGCAAACTCGCCATGACAGCAAAGTATTCACTAAACGTCGCAAATGATATCGCTAAACATGTATCCGAACGTCGCTAGCCTGTATCGCAGACATCGCTAACAGTCGCTAGACGTCGCTAATTTGCTGACATGACAAACTCGCCATATTAGCAAAGCAGTCACTAAACGTTGCAAAATACGTCGCTAAATACTGAACTGATGGCAACGTTTAGCAACGTAAATATATGTCGCTGATTAACAATGTCTCGTCAGAAAACATCGCAATCCTAGCGTCGTGTTTATGTCGCCAGAAAACGTCGCAATGACGACCAATAGCGACATTTTTTGTGTTAGCGACCATGTAATACGCGACAAAGTTATTTCATCGCTAAATACATCGCTGATTAGGATTAGATACATAATTATTCACTTTAGCGACATTTTCAGGCGTCCCTAAAGTGTCTTATTTTGGTAGTGTCTAGATTGCACTTGTACAATACAAAACCAACAAAATTAAGGATATATCTAAAAAATCGACGATATTGTAGAGGAACTAAGAAGATATAATGAAGTCATATTTAATATAGAAAAATGTGCTCTATTATTGATATTTGTATTGGTGTACAAAGTTTACAGCGAAATACGAAGCTTAGAAAAGAATACAAAAGGGCTCTTAATAGCCAACTGAAATACTTGTCATCTTGACTTACAATGAACTCGTCGATGTAGAAGCATGTAATTCATGCGTCCCAAAAATAAAAGACAAATAAGCGCATCTTTATGTGCTGCCGAACATCATGCGCCAAACCGTCTCACAAGCAAGCAGGCGTATCTCAAAATAACAGAAGTATGTGCCACACTGGGTTTAAGGACAAAAGTGCATAAAGAAAGATTCTTTCATTGATATTCATGATTACAATACAGTGGAAATCTATTACATACATGGATTTTCATTGATATACCACTCATGGGTCAATGGCACAACTCTCTACATCTATTGAATCATTTGCAATATCTTAATTCGCATTTCAATATCACCACCAGTTCATTGATGCCCATCATACAATTTCAATTCCATTCTTGATACAATACTTCTCTTCACACTGATTTAACATCCATTATGGACTATCGATCCATCCCGTGGTGGCTCTATTGACCACATATACAATATCGACTTCTCAAGTCAAAAAAATCATGAAGCCAGAACACACATGGATCAACTCAAAATTTTTTTGCCTCGGCATTCACTGAAGTTCAAGCACACTTCTTTCCAGACATACCATATTATACCCATCACCGCAACACATCTATATGTTTATTTGAATTGAATAATTCGTGGAAGCAACTTTGATTTGAAATGAATCAAGTAAGAATTCAAGGATGTAAAGCCATCTCTGATATCATTATGTCATATCTTGATTCCGAAGAATCGAAAGGTAGTCACTGGTTGTGATGCCATACAAGTCTAGATTATACTTGTACAATAGAAAACTAATACAATTAATGATATTTATAAAAAAATTGGCGATATTGTAGGGGAACTAAGAAGATATAATGAAGTCACATTTGATATAGAAAAATGTGTTCTATTATTGATATTTGCATCGGTGTACAAGGTTTACAGCGAAATACAAAGCTTACAACAGAACAAAAAAGGTCTCTTAATAGCCAACTAAAATACTTATCATCATGACTTACAATGAACTCGTCGATGTAGAAGCATGTAATTCATGCGCCCTAAAACAAAAGACAAATAAGCGCATCTCTATGTGCTGCCGAACATCATGTGCCAAACCATATCACAAGCAAGCAGGAGTATCTCAAAACAACAGAAGTATGTGCCACACAAGGTTTAAAGACAAAAGTTGTCACGACTCACACCCAGTGTAAGGGTACAAATGCGTAACAGCGTCCAGCCTACGCCGTAGAATCGGCGGTAGAACGCTGTTCTAGGTCACTATCTAACCAACAACTCACGCAAATATATAATGTACTTGTCATAATTTCAACTCCGAACGGAGGACAAGTATAGATATAATGAAGTTCAATCACAGTCTAAGCACGATAAAATAACACAGAAGTTTATAACTAAAGACTAAACAACAACAACAAAATATAAACTACTAAATAATAATATCTCAATCAAACTCAAATACAACTCAAATATCTCAAGTTATTACAATTCAAGTTCTAAACATGAATCTAAAGCAAGTCTACTAGCTAGTCTCCTAATCACTCCTGAGGATCGGGGCCGAAGGTAGCTAATCCATCTCTGGGTCCATAGCAAGTAGGACAAATGTCCTCGGGGCAAACATCTATAATATTTTGTCAACGTATCCAGTCAGGATTGGAACGAGCACAACTCATCTAGAAATCTCAAGTAAATGACAAAGACTATAAAGCACTTATAGACAGTTATATTGATGAACATGGAGGTTTTACACAGGTGATGATATAGAGCAACAGTTAAAGTACAAGAGAAGTAATGTAACGAATCAAAAGAACATGGCAATGAAGACTGTAACACAAGCTAGCTGAACTAGAGTAACATGATATAAGTCCAGACAGTACAATATAAGTCAAGTGTGATCCCAGTGTGAGTCCAGGACAAGATGAATCCAGTACATGATCAATAATATCCAGGATGAGTCCCGACAATACTCTAACAGTGTGTTTTAAAATACCGTGATCGATATGTAAATGGCTATGGGTAATACGGTACATCACACACTGATCAGGTGAGGGATAGCTATCGTTTCTAATATAAGTCCAAGGGAGGTGGTTCCAGTATGGAAATGTTCACATGTCTACTCAAATATTTCTCTGCCCAACAAGTAAAAGTGAATCCATAATCCGACACGAAAATAAGTACAAGTCCAGCCAGAACATGATAATGCCAGTAGGTGATTCCAGTAATAGTTCCAATAATAGAGGCCAGACATGTAAAAGGTGAGTGTTGTATGCAATGGATCCAATAATATCAATCGATGTTTGTAACAGAGAATCAAATAGAACTAACGAGTACTGAAATACAGTAATCGACAAGTAAATGAAAGACTATCAGAGAATGTACTTGCTTGATACCGTGAATGACTGATGAATACAGATGTCCGAACCAGAGTCACAATGTCCTAATTAGAACAATATAGATTAAAATGTGTTCAATTGGTAATAATTGAAGTATACCATGCAATCTATATGATTCTAGGTCAATCTATGTCAAAGTCAACACTTGGTCAAACTTGGTCAACATCTATGGTTTGGTCAACCATCTAGTCAAACTAGGTTAACAAGTCAATCAGGTCAAACTTGGTCACATATAGACTCAAGGTTGACTTTTGGTCAACTTGGTCAATTCTAGGTCTAACTACTCACTTGACCAATACTAGCTATCAACCATCTAGTCAAGTCAATCTAACTAAACTAGCTAACTAACACCAATATCTAAGATGTAGGGTACCCTTGGTATCCATAGGCTTATACAGTATCAACTAACATATACATTATATATTTTATATATATATATATATATTTTTTTTTTATATATATATTTTTTTTTATATATTTTATATATATATATATATATATATATATATATATATATATATATATATATATATATATATATATTAGAGAGAGAGAGAGAGATAGCACTTACTATATATATAACATATATTTATCCATAATATATATATATATATATATAATATATATTTTATATATATATATATATATAAATATATATATATATATATATATATATATATATATATATATATATATATATATATATATATAAATATATATATATATATAAATATATATATATAAAAAAAAAATATATATATATATATATATATATAAATATATATATATATATATATATATATATATATATATATATATATATATATATAAGTTACCTACATACATAGATATCATATACAATCCACACATATACTGAGAACTATATATAAAACACAAAACTCACTCACTATCCCTCTACTAAGTTGTGACACACTAGAACTCACTCTCAAACTCTCCAATTTAACCCACACACATTGAATCTAAACAAAACCTAAGGGGCTAAACCCTTGGCCTCTAAGTGAACAGACAAAAGGGGGGGGGTTCTGCTACTTGTTGTAGCTACTACTCCTACTGCTAGGCTACTGCTACTGCTATTGCTAGGCTGCTGCTATTGCTAGGCTACTGCTATTGCTGCTACTAGCTACTAATGCTCTACCTACTGCCTAATGCTACTGTTGATCCCTCACTCTCTCACTCACACTCTAGGACAACACATATATATCAATCGATTATATATATAAACAAGATCCAAACTCCAAACAACCAAAAGTCATATATATGTATCAAAGTATATATATATATATATAAATATATATATATATATATATATATATATATATATATATATATATATATATATATATATATATATATATATATACACATATCTACTCAGAAACTGAGATTGCCATATAGAGATATATACATCATCTCAAATCCAAATATAGCAAGCCCCTCTATATCATAACTTTACCCCACATGAATCTCATGCATATATAATCTCAGCTATATATCACTACTCTACATATATGAACTAAACATACCAAGCCAACACATTTCTAATCCACATACATATATCTCAGGAAACTGAGTATACAACCAACAACTTCTAAACATTCAATTTAACTCAAACACCCAACTCAACTCACAGTCAACAAACTAAACCCAACCTTGTATCTCAGAAATTCCAAACTCAAATCTCAGGAAAACCTGAGATTGCATTTCAACTGCCAAACCCCACAACCTAAATAAAACCCAAAATATGTCAAGAGGGGTCGAGTGTGTGTGTGTGCATACAAATGTGTCCAAGGTTCGTGTCAGTGTCCAAACAAGTGTCCAGGGTCAATGTATCAGAACTGCACAGACAGTGGGTGCGTGCGGGGTGTGTCGACCAATCTCGGGACACGCGTGTCCAACGAGAAACCTCGTGCTCATGCCAGAAGGTAGGTAGGGTGTTAGGGTACATGTTCCAAGGCCTGCATCATGTCCACGAGTTGCCATGTCCACGCACGAACTTCGTGTCAGGGGAGGCTACACGCGTGCGTGAGTGCTGCCTCGTGCACGTGTGTCGGCCCCAATAGCATACGACACACATGACCACAAGTCTCGTGGTCAGCTGTTTTGAGTCCTCATGTCCTCGTGTCCGTGCTACAAATGCGTGTAAGGGCGGATTTTCCTTGCATGCACAACAGCCTGAAATCCATGCTGGTGCGATATCTTCCAAACTGTCACGCCCCAGAACCAGAATACTGGAGAGCGGGGGCAGACATAGCCAGCTACGTATATTGAAATGGAAACTACCTCGATATACGGTCACGGCTGTCTAGATATATGAGGGTTTACTACAAGCCAACAGTCTCTTATGGTCATGAACAAGCCTAATGTCTCAATCACGAGCAAGTAAGTACGGTCACAAGATGTATGATCATTAAATATACAATAATAAGGCGTCCCAAATATTACATATTCAGCTGATCATGAAGCTAGTCAGTACAAAATGTTAGGACTAGCAAGAGTTTAGTCGTACAAGATCAACCCTAGGATTTGTTAATCATGTTTACAGCCCGTAGGCAGACAGTAAGTAAAAGTGCATCGAGCTAACAGGTGCTCGTCGGCTAAACGCCTCAAAAGAATAGTTTTACAATAAAGTGGGCAAGACAAAAAGAAAAACCCACTCTTGGCCCGGGTTCCGTCTAGTTGTCACCATTGGGCTGGAAGCTTGGTAGATCCTCGGAAGCTGCTCCGAAATCTGGCCACACAAAACCAGCTAGGTCAACCCCAGAAAGAGCAAGTGCCACAAGGGGGCCACGAAATAAGAACAAAAGCCAGCAATTAGCACAAGAAAATCTAATATTAACACTAGAATTTATGAAAACATGTCAGGATGATATACGACGAGATAACCATGGAACTATTCCGATAGCCAGGTTACAACCGTAAACCAAACAAGGACCGGGATTGTAACCCTTCATCTGAACAGAACTTGGTTTCCCACCATTTATCGGCAAGATAATAATGTGAGAAATCAAGACAGGAAGCAATCTTGTACTGGGTCAAGACATGACTAGACTGGTTATACCTCATTCAATCAATCACGGCCAAGCAGATACTACAGCTTACTACTTTAACTAACTAGGGTTATCACAGACCTAATTACTAACAAGATGCAGAGAGATGATTCCACAGCCACAAGCCCTGCAGACCATCCAGGTTACTCAGGTCGAAGATTAGGGGTTGAATTCTGGTGGGTATATCGTCCAGGAAACGCATGTACCCTTAAGTGACTTAGAAGGTGCAACACATGACAGTGTGCTGGAAATGTGCCCTACTCGACGGCAGGCTACAGATCCTAAGAGCGCCCAGGTAATGGGATTGCCTGTAGCTGTGTCATCTCTTTATGACTACTGTGTTATTCTAGTTATTAACCTTAATCCATTTTGGTAGGTACCCCTGACCGTGGTACTCAGGAGTCCCATCCTAGACATGATGCAAGACAGGACAAGTGGATTTAACAAGCAAGCAAGAAAGAATCACCCACGGTATCAAGGCAGGTCAAGCTAAGTTAGCCGTCGCAACAGCATTAAGTTATCAAGTCATGCTACAAGTCAGGAGTGCGCCGCCACGGGCCACTATCAAGTTATCAAGTCACAAGGATTAATTACAAGTTACAAGTTAGGTGTGCACCCCACTGGGTCACTAGCAAGGAGATCAGAGAATACCAAGATCATAATTCACAAAAAATCCCGAAAATCGTACTAGTCATAAACAATTACTTACAAATCGTGTTAGGCACGCACGCAGGAGAGCAGCGTACGCACAAAAACACGAACGCAGGGGAGCTGCGTACGCACAAAAGCACGCACGCAGGGGAGCTGCGTACGCACAAAAGTACGCACGCAGGGGAGCTGCGTACGCACAAAAGCACGCACGCAGGAGAGCAGCATACGCACAAAGTACGCACGCAGGAGAGCAGCGTACGCACAAAAGCACGCACGCAGGAGAGCAGCGTACGCGCAAAAGCACGACGCGCAGAGGGATGCGTACGCGCAAAGGCGCGTGCACAGGGGGATGCGTACGCGCAAGGGCGCGTGCACAGGGTCTTCTTCTCCAAGGCTGAGAAGAGGCTCCAATGGCTCCCAAAACTCCAAAACATCACAACTTGGCCATCCGAACTCCAAATCCGGATTTCCAAAGTTCCAACTTGGGTGAAATTGAATTCTCTTCCACATGGAAACATCAAAACCCATAAAAATCCAACTTAAATGGATCAAAACCATGTAAATCCTAAAATAAAGAAAACTTAGATCTAGAATAATGGAGACTCCAAATCACAAAATGCCAAGTTCTAATGTTGATCACCATGTCCTAAACTAGCTAATGGACAAATAAAATAGGGTTCTCATGTGGTGGCAAGGTGCACTTGCCTATGGGTTGGTGTTGTGTAGAGGAAGGAGAAGAAGAAAAAAATTAATGGAGGTTTATGAGAAGAGAGAGAAAGTTGGTGGAGTTTTAATGAGGGTGGGATGTGGTGTGTTGAGTGTGGAGCATAGGCTAAGGTGTTCTAATACACATTAAACCAAACCAAACCAACCCAAACCAATTAAAACCGGGCCATAACAAAACCCAAAATACGAGAAATACCGAAATTCCACAAGTTGAAAAAAATAAAAATACATGCCAAAATCCAGATACGAGTATAAATAAGAAATACGGGAAATACGGGAAATGAGGGTGACAACTCTACCCACCTTAAAAGAATTCCGTCCTCGAAATTTAATCAAGGAGCCAAAGATTGTCACGACAAGTTACACTAAGCACAGACAAGCTACACTAAGCAGTTCAATCATACAATCATACAATGCAAGCAAGGAAGGGAAAACGTAAGGCATAAGAAAGACATTATACCTCACGAGTCAAACAGGTAGGGATATCGCGATCGGATGTCGTCCTCACGCTCCCACGTTGACTCACCTAGAGAGTGATGACCCCAAGCAACACGGACTAATTTAATAGTCTTGTTCTTGAGTATCTTTTTCCTTCGGTCCAAAATAGACACGGGCCTCTCCTCATACAAAAGGTTGGTACCAACAATCAATTCCGAATGGTCTAGGATGTGGCTCGGGTCCAAAATATACCGTCGTAATTGGGACACATAAAATACATCATGTACCTCACTTAGCGACGGCGGAAGAGCGAGACGATAGGATACATCTCCTACTCGCTCTAGAATATCGAACGGCCTTATATACCTAGGACTAAGCTTTCTCCGCACGCCAAAGCGAATGACACCGCGGTTATGCGAGATCCTAAGGAATACATGGTCGCCGACAGCAAATTCTAAGGGACGCCGATGAGCATCGGCCCAATGGCGCTGGCGGTCCTGGGCAACTCGGAGGCGATCTCTGACCTTCCTGACCACTTCAACCATCTAGGAAATCAATTCGGGTCCGAGCATCTAACCCTCCCCGATATCGTCCCATGCTAGAGGGGATCTGCACTTCCTGCCATAAAGAGCCTTGAAGGGTGCCATCTGGATACTGGCCTGATAACTGTTGTTGTACGAGAATTCTACCAGGTGCAGATGATTCTCCCATGAACCATCGAAGTCAAGGGTACAAGATCTCAACATATCTTCAAGAGTCTGGATTGTACGCTCTGACTGACCATCCGTCTGCAGGTGATAAGCTGAGCTGAACTGAAGGCGAGTCCCTAAACTCTTCTGCAAGCTGTGCCAAAAGTGTGATGTGAATCTTGAATCCCTGTCCGAGATGATGTTGACTGGCACACCGTGAAGCCTGACGATCTGCCTGAGATATATCTCTGCTTGCTGCACCGTCGACTGTCCAACTCTGAATGGGAGAAAGTCTGCCGCCTTGGTAAGCATGTCCATAATTACCCAAATAGCATCTCTGCCGGCCGAAGATCTGGGCAATCCGGTCACGAAATCCATGGTTATATGTTCCCATTTCCATTCTGGGATCGGTAAGGGTTGAAGAAGTCCAGCGGGCCTCTGATGTTCAGCTTTAACCTGTTGGCAAACCAAACACCGAGAGACAAATCGGGCTATCTCTCTCTTCATGCCATTCTACCAGAAATGTTGACGAATATTACGGTACATCTTCGTACCACCCGGATGAATATAATATTGTAAACTGTGGGCTTCTTGCCATGACTTCCTGTCTGATATCTCCACTGGGTACACAAAGACGAGTGCTGTGCCGAAGTGTACCGTCTTCATGGATACATAACTCTGGCCTTCTTCCTGCTTCACATTCTGCTCTGAGTCGCTGGATCTTGGAATCTGTTGACTGCGCCATCCGGATTCTCTCAACTATGCTGGACTGAACCTGTAGACTGGCCATCAATGCCACGCTGGTTGGAAGAACCACTTTAATTCCCATCTTCTGAAGATCTGCCAATAATTCTGGTTGCGCCGTCAGAAAATAAACTCCGGCTCTCCTGCTCAATGCATCTGCTACAACGTTGGCCTTCCCGGGATGATACTGCAAATCCACATCATAGTCCACCAGTAGCTCGAGCCATCTTCTCTGTCGCATATTAAGGTCCTTCTGGGTGAAAACATACTTCAGGCTCTTATGATCAGTAAAGATCTCCACTCTATCTCCGTACAAGTAGTGTCTCCACAACTTCAAAGCAAACACTACGCCGCCAATTCTAAGTCGTGGGTCGGGTAATTCTTCTCATGATCATGTAGTTGACGTGACGCATAAGATATTACCTTTCCATGCTGCATCAAAACACACCCCAATCCTCTGTCTGAAGCGTCGCAATAAATCGTGAATCCTCCGGTCCCATCTTGAAGGATGAGAATGGGAGCCGTTATCAAACCTTGCTTCAACTTCTCAAATGATTCCTGACACTCTGCTGTCCAAACAAACGGCACATCCTTGCGGGTCAACTGGGTCATCGGCGCTGAAATCCTTACGAAATCTGAAACAAACCGTCGGTAGTAGCCGGCCAATCCAAGGAAGCTGTGAACCTCTGCCACTGAGCTGGGTACCGGCCATGACTCGATAGCCACAATCTTCTGGGGATCCACTTCCACTCCTCCTCGGGTAATGATGTGACCCAAGTACGAAATGTGATCGAGCCAGAACTCGCATTTACTGAACTTGGCGTACAACTGATGCTCCCTAAGCGTCTGGAGGACGACTCTGAGATGATGCTCATGCTCTGCTTCACTCTTGCTGTAGACCAGGATGTCATCTAGGAACATGATCACAAATTGATCCAAGTAAGGCATGAAAATGCGATTCATGAGGTCCATGAATACGGCCGGCGCATTGGTCGCTCCAAAGGGCATAACAAGGAACTCCCAATGTCCATACCTCGATCTGAATGCTGTCTTCGGGATGTCCTACTCTCTGACTCTAATCTGGTGGTATCCCGACCGCAAGTCGATCTTCGAGAACACTGAAGCCCCTCTGAGCTGATCAAACAAGTCATCTATCCTCGGAAGAGGGTATCTGTTCTTGATTGTCACCGAATTCAAGGTACGATAATCAACACATAGCCTGGATGTACCATCCTTCTTTTTTACAAGAAGTATCGGGGCTCCCCAAGGCGATCCACTTGCACGAATGAATCCCTTGGTCCTCAGTTCTTCAATTATCTTGTACAAAATTTCCAACTCTGAAGGCGCCATCCTGTAGACTCGCTCTGATACTGGTGCTATCCCGGGAATCAAGTCTATAGTGAACTCAATCTTCCGCTCTGGCGGCATCCCTGGAAGCTCCTCTGGAAAGACATCTGGAAACTCTTCAACTATCCGGGGTAACTGCACTGCTGTTACTGCCATCCGCAATGCTGGGAAAGATGGCTCCACTGCGCCTCTGGAAAACGAAAACTCTGGCTCGCCGGGGATACTAAAGACAACTCTGCCAATATGGCAGTCTATCCTAGCATACTGGTTCCTCAACCAATCCATGCCTAGGACTACATCATAGTCTGCCATAGGAAACTCTATGAATCTAGCGGGGAACTTCCTACCGCTAACTACGATCTGACACGAGGAAAATACTCGATCTACTCCCACAAGACCATTACCAGTAAGTATATTGAGCCTCACTGATAATGACTCGGGCTCCAATCCTATCTGTGTCGCGAATCGTACAGACATGAATGAATGCGATGCACCAGAATCAAATAATACAGACGCTGGAGAGGAGTTGACGAGAATAGTACCTGCCACAACCTCACCTGGTGCAACTTCTTCTTCCATAGCCATCATCATGGCCTGACCTTATCCTCTGGCTGCTGGTCCCCTCTGCTGGAAACCTCTCTGCCTATTCTGGATCTGAGCTTGGGCTTGTGCATACTGCTGGGGGTGTTGCTGCTGGAATGCCTGAGACTGAGGCGGCAAGGGCCTCGAAGACTGATACTGCTGCTGCTGAACTGGTGCTGGGGCCGATCCTCTCACCGAAGAGCTAGAAGGGTTGGAAGCTGATGAACTACCCCTATTCGGGCAAGCCCCTATCCTATGATCTGCTGCTCCACAAGCCAGGCACAACCCCTGTGCCCTGCGACAGTCTGCCACCACATGTCCTGGCTTTCCGCAATGAGAACATCCCATCGCGGAAGTCTGCTTCTGCTTCTGCTGTTGCGGGTACGTCGGGGTCGAATGCTGAACCGACGTTACTGAGGCCGCCCACCTCGGAGTTCCAATGGTCAATCCCCTAGCTGTCGGAGCTGGAGCTGATGATTGGTGCATCTGACTGTGGGACCGCTTTCTACCTCCGGTCCTATCCACGATCCTCTGGGAGGTATACTCATGCCTCCTAGCTGCTCTCAAGACTGCATCGAACGTCTGGTGCTCGAACTGTTCTACTGCCAACAGGATCTCCAAATGCAGCCCCTGTTGGAACCGCTGGGCCCTATCAAACTCGGTCGCCACCAAGGTGGGGGCAAACCTACTGAGTCTAGAAAACTCCGATGCATAACTGTCGACTGTTCTGCCTCCTTGCTTCAAGTTGGTAAATCTGGTCTGCAGGTCGTACCGAGCCACAGCATCAAAGTACTTCGTCTGGAATCTCTTTCTAAATACTGCCCAAGCAATGGGTGCCACTAATCCCATGGCTTGCGCCGCCCACCAACTGCGAGCCAAGTCCAACAACTGCAGGCGTACCACCGCCACCTTCTCATTCTCAGGTGTCCTAGCTGCTTCCAGAATCACCTCGGTATCCTGAAGCCATGCATCCGCGACAATCGCATCCTCGCTGCCGTCGAAGAAAGGAGGGTTCAATCGCTTGAAGCTGTTTGCCGCCTGGTTCCCTGGATGACCGCCTCTAGTCAAAGCATCTTGAACTGTCTGGTGCAGGGCGTCGCTTCGACGATCCTGGGAAGCTATCAAGGTTCTGATGAGGCCTACTAAGGTACCATCATCTGGCTCTGTGGGCTGGACGGGCCGAACTGGCGACTCTCCTCCAGTAGGCACAACTCTGGAGGCTACCCCGGAATGCTGGGATTGATCTTCGGGTTGCTGTTGATCCGCAGGAAATGCTCCACCTCGTTGATCGGTAGGACCAGGTACAGTGATGCTGAAGAAGACGACACAGGGAACAATAAGGAAAGGACCAGGACAGATCAATAATATAAGCACAGGATCAGGGCAAGAATCCAGGGATTCAGAGGATACGAACAGAGATCAAGGACGAGTACTGATTGAGACATCTATCTGGTAAACCTCCACATATCTTGATTTACAAGACCTGTATGGGCCACCACTTAAACCATGTCATACCCCAGAACCAGAATACTGGAGAGCGGGGGCAGACATTGCCAGCTACGTATATTGAAATGGAAACTATCTCGATATACGGTCACGGCTGTCTAGATATATGAGGGTTTACTACAAGCCAACAGTCTCTTATGGTCATGAACAAGCCTAATGTCTCAATCACGAGCAAGTAAGTAAGGTCGCAAGATGTATGATCATTAAATATACAATAATAAGGCGTCCCAAATATTACATATTCAGCTGATCATGAAGCTAGTTAGTACAAAATATTAGGACTAGCAAGAGTTTAGTCGTACATGATCAACCCTAGGATTTGTTAATCATGTTTACAGCCCGTAGGCAGACAGTAAATAAAAGTGCATCGAGCTAACAGGTGCTCGTCGGCTAAACGCCTCAAAAGAATAGTTTTACAATAAAGTGGACAAGACAAAAAGGAAAACCCACTCTTGGCCTGGGTTCCGTCTAGTTGTCACCATTGGGCTGGAAGCTTGGTAGATCCTCGAGAGCTGCTCCAAAATCTGGCCACACAAAACCAGCTGGGTCAACCCCAGAAAGAGCAAGTGCCACAAAGGGGCCACGAAATAAGAACAAAAGCCAGCAATTAGCACAAAAAAATCTAGTATTAACACTAGAATTTATAAAAACATGTTAGGATGATATACGACGAGATAACCATGGAACTATTCCGATAGCCAGGTTACAACCGTAAACCAAACAAGGACCGGGGTTGTAACCCTTCATCTGAACAGAACTTGGTTTCCCACCATTTATCGGCAAGATAATAATGTGAGAAATCAAGACAGGAAGCAATCTTGTACTGGGTCAAGACATGACTAGACTGGTTATACCTCATTCAATCAATCACGGCCCAGCAGATACTACGGCTTACTACTTTAACTAACTAGGGTTATCACAGACCTAATTACTAACAAGATGCAGAGAGATGATTCTACAGCCATAAGCCCTGCAGACCATCCAGGTTACCCAGGTCGAAGATTAGGGGTTGAATTCTGGTGGGTACATCATCCAGGAAACGCATGTACCCTTAAGTGACTTAGAAGGTGCAACACATGACAGTGTGCTGGAAATGTGCCCTACTCGACGGCAGGCTACAGATCCCAAAAGCGCCCAGGTAACGGGATTGCCTGTAGCTGTGTCATCTCTTCATGACTACTGTGTTATTCTAGTTATTAACCTTAATCCATTTTGGTAGGTACCCCTGATCGTGGTACTCAGGAGTCCCATCCTAGACATGATGTAAGACAGGACAAGTGGATTTAACAAGCAAGCAAGAAAGAACCACCCACGGTGTCAAGGCAGGTCAAGCTAAGTTAGCCGTCGCAACAGCATTAAGTTATCAAGTCATGCTACAAGTCAGGAGTGCGCCGCCACGGGCCACTATCAAGTTATCAAGTCACAAGGATTAATTACAAGTTACAAGTTAGGTGTGCACCCCACTGGATCACTAGCAAGGAGATCAGAGAATACCAGGATCATAATTCACAGAGAATCCCGAAAACCGTACTAGTCATAAACAATTACTTGTAAATCGTGTTAGGCCGTGTCGGGTCAAGATAGTCGTGCGGTGTTGAACAAGATCTCAGGAAAAACCCAATCCACAAAAGAAAAACCAAGTCGAGAAATAAAAACCAATACTCCAAGAGCCAATGGGTTTAAGCAAGGGGCCAGGGCTTGGGCATACGTGCAAGAGCACGCACGCAGGGGGAGCATACACGCAAAAGCACGCACGCAGGGGAGCAGCGTACGCACAAAAGCACGCACGCAGGAGAGCAGCGTACACACAAAAGCACGCACGCAGGAGAGCAGCGTACGCACAAAAGCACGCACGCAGGGGAGCTGCGTACGCACAAAAGTACGCACGCAGGGGAGCTGCATACGCACAAAAGCACGCACGCAGGGGAGCTGCGTACGCACAAAAGCATACACGCAGGAGAGCAGCGTACGCACAATACACGCACGCAGGAGAGCAGCGTACGCACAAAAGCACGCACGCAGGAGAGCAGCGTACGCGCAAAAGTACGACGCACAAGGGGATGCGTACGCACAAAGGCGCGTGCACAGGGGGATGCGTACGCGCAAGGGCGCGTGCACAGGGTCTTCTTCTCCAAGGCTGAGAAGAGGCTCCAATGGCTCCCAAAACTCCAAAATATCACAACTTGGCCATCCGAACTCCAAATCCGGATTTCCAAAGTTGCAACTTGGGTGAAATTGAATTTTCTTCCACATGGAAACATCAAAACCCATAAAAATCCAACTTAAATGGATCAAAACCATGTAAATCCAAAAATAAAGAAAACTTAGATCTAGAACAATGGAGACTCCAAATCACAAAATGCCAAGTTCTAATGTTGATCACCATGTCCTAAACTAGCTAATGGACAAATAAAATAGGGTTCTCATGTGGTGGCAAGGTGCACTTGCCTATGGGTTGGTGTTGTGTAGAGGAAGGAGAAGAAGAAGAAAATTAATGGAGGTTTATGAGGAGAGAGAGAAAGTTGGTGGAGTTTTAATGAGGGTGGGATATGGTGTGTTGAGGGTGGAGCATAGGCTAAGGTGTTCCAATACACATTAAACCAAACCAAACCAACCCAAACCAATTAAAATCGGGCCATGTCAAAACCCAAAATACGAGAAATTCCGAAATTCCACAAGTTGAGAAAAATAAAAAATATATGCCAAAATCCAGATACGAGTATAAATACAAAATACGGGAAATATGGGAAATGAGGTGACACAAACCACTTGGTCAAATCACCAAAAATTTTGGGAGCATGTTTTCAGACATAGCCCCCACGTGTCCACCAATTTTTGTGTCAAATGGTGTCCTGTCCATCGAGTTATGGCACTCGAGATGCAGAACAGTGCACGGGACAGTGCACGGGGCCTCGTGCTACGTCCCCGTGTCCGATTTGGACAAAAAAATAGTGTCAAAATAAACCCAAAAAATATGTTTTGGAATTCCCTCATTTAGGACCACAAGTATATAAAATTAGTTTTGAAAATAATAACTTTTAATTCTTAGAGACATTTCATCGAACACGTGTTATAATACACCGACACGCCTCCGATACATATATCAAACAGACAAGAAATCTTACCAAACTACATCTACAGGTCTAGGATACCTAGATGCCTGCTTCTATGAAGAGAAATCAGAATTTAAAAGAGTTTAGAAGCATTTACCTATTGAGAGTTGGAATCTCAATGAAATTATTCTTGAGAGCCAAATCCTCCACTTCTTATGGTCAACTTGCTCCAAATCCTTACTAGCTATCCACCAATGGCCTCTTCTATAGTAGGGGAGTGTGTTGCAATTAATTGGGCTTAATTTGGAGTTAATTTGGTGAAAGGGGGTGAATTTGGAGAAGAACATAAATTAGGATTTGTAGGTGTAATGAAAAGAGGCAAGGGGGTGCTAACATGTGTTTATATAGGAGGAGGGGGCTGCCCTTGGTTGTCATAGAAATATCTAGGGTTAGGGTTAGTTCAATTGGGGTTTAAAGCCTTCTAGCAAGTGTAATTCAAGCATTTACTTAAAGGCCCATCTAAATTAGGGTTTCCTAACCAAAATATCTAACTTAACAAATATCCTACTCCTAACTTAATATCTAGATATTCCTAACCTTGTCATGTGATGGAAGCTTCTAATCTAATATTTTGGCTCATGACTAATATCTAGATTAGGTCGATTCTAGGTTAAGGCCTAATACCTTGATTAGCACATTATTAATTAACCATAATTCTAATTAATCAAAAAGTCTCAAATGACCAAAATACCCCTAACCTAAAAAGTGGTAATTTGCTAATCTAATCACATGGTTAGGTCTCCATGGTCATGGTTAGTCTCTAGGCTAAGTAGGTCTAAGGTTACACTAGTAAAACACCAAATCACAATTCACCAATTTAAATAGTATTAAAATAATTAAAATTCACCAAAAATCATTAACATGAGTTAAATCCTATTATTTAATAACCAATTTTACAAAAGTTCAAAATTACCCTCATTTTAGAAAAGTGGTGGTTACAAAAGTGCATATAGGAAGATTTTTTCATTGATATTCATGATTACAATACAGTGGAAATCTATTACAAAGATGGATTTTTATTGATATTCATGATTACATGAAGAATCTACTACGAAATTGAACTTACTTTAATCATTCAAGATAGGCGTAGCTCTTTTGCCATATGGATCAGTCGCTACCAGTAGGCGCATGACCCTCTTCGTCTATGTGAATCAACCGTTGGTAGCATAGGTGCATCTCTCTGCTTGGCCATATGGATGAACCACTGGCAGCATGCGCATGACTTTTCTCGGTCTTGTGCATAAGCCGTTGGTAGCATGCACAGCTCATTTGCTATGTGAATGAAATGCTGGTTGAATAAGGTTTGGGATTGGCAAACAATCCAAACTCCATAGTCAACATCTTAGCACTCGTTGTCTTTTCAGGATAGAATGCAGCTAGCATGCTGCATGAATAGGGACTGCTCCGTCCATAGTTAGTAAGGCACAACTCAGTTCTTTGACAAGTTCCTTCATCAAGACAGCTGCTTTTTTGAACGAATAGATCTACAATTCATGGCTGCCCTACTCGCCAAGGAGGAGGCTCATGACCATCGAAAACTAAGACATTTTCGAACATGAAGTCGGGTGCAGATGAGAAGGAACAAAGTTCTTCTATCCTAAAACACCCTTATTTATAGGTCAAAGAATGGTCAGACCCAGGCGCCAAGTGGTAGTCGGCCAAAAGCTATAAAATTAATATGATGAATCTTATATTAATGGCAATGGATCTGCCATCGCGATTTTGACTAAGTCCAGTTAAAAGTCATCATTTAGAGCCCCACGCCAAACACAGCGACGGTGCTTTTCAGTAAGATTGACCAAGGCCAATGTGCCTCCTCGATAAAATGTTCAGAGTCAACATGATGTGCCGCAGAATCAATACGCCAACATGGCTCCCGAAACCATCTCATCAATATTTATTATGATGAGTCAGATGTCTGTTGTCACTATAATATGGTGCAACATGCGCCTCAAGAAACGTGCAGTCGACGGCTACACAACAAACAAAGCACAATCGTTCATGACTACATCAACACATACGTCGATGTCATAATTACTCATTTGTTAGTTATAGTTGTGCCATGCCACATAGCTTGACTCGACTACTTCACGTATGTGCCCCTAAATGCCAAGCGTTCGGACTTACCATGTGCCCCAGAGGTCATGTGCTAAGTTCCCTCACATGCTGAATCTAATTACCAGCGTATCAAATCTATTTCTGTTTCAACAGATCGAGATCTTTGAACATCATGTAAGCTCCATGTGTCATTGACTCAGTCATACCTATGAACGGGTGCTAACCACCCAAGATCTTAGCAACTACAAGATCCTAATATGTCAGCTCGTCCGCAGTCCAACAGTGCAGTCACATCAGATTCAACTCGAACCTCATGTGCGTAACGCTCCTGCTCGCCAAAAACCCATGTGCGTATCGCATATCTGCGCATAGGTGGTGCATTCTACTAGCCTATAAATATAAGGAGCCACCCTCATTTTGGAGCTTGATCTCCAGACCGAATTATCCACAAAGAGAGATCCAGAGAGTCATAGCAATTTTTTCTCGTCGTCAGATCGTCAACGGAGTAAAGGAACTACTACAGTGTTTGATCTCAATCGTCACATTTTTTCAGAATCATTTATACTTAGATTTTCTGTTTAAGACATTTTTTTGTACTTTTCTCGTTCGAATTAATACAAAAAGTTCTTCAACTTTTGTCCATGGCAAACAACCGACTTGTCTTACAACTTACTAGTACAACTGAATTACAATGCTCCATACATTATGACTTTTATAGCAGAAGACAACATCTTTACAAGAAAAGATTCTGCACACCCATCCAATTCATTCTTGCCACAGTACTAATCAAGCAACTTCCTCACGCCCACAAATGTGGATCGGTACGATGTCGTGTATTGGTGAACGGTGTTTGTCCAACTCACATAAGAAGACAATACTAAGTAATCATGTGATAGAAACATTATTAAAAAGTGGTCTTTTTCTGTTGTCTTAGGGTCAATTAACAGCTCATATCTGACAAGAATATAAATCATGCATATTGATCATATGCAATAGAAGGAAAAGATGTGTATTATCACCCTTTCTTGTGATTCTTAACCACGGTCATTTAGCCTTCCCTAATATTGACTAATATTTAGTCTGCCTGCATAAGACACTATATGAAAACATTATATTTGTCATCATTTTAGTGATTCTTTACCAATGGCCGATTATCTTTTCATGTACATGAGTAATAACTTACTCTGCCTATGTAAGATATCGTGAGCATGCAGCTTGTTTATATAAAGGTCACCAACCACGAGTCGTGTCACTAACATAGAATTTTGGTATCCTTTAAAGCACAGGTAGAGAACCTTACTAAAAGTTTCGTATATTTCGATGCCAGTACGTTGGCATCATCCTTGTTCCTTCCTAGACCGAATCGGTTTCGTGGCCCCGGAGTACCGTTCGAGGTACTAAACCTTGTATACAAGTTGTCCATGACCATGCATGAATGCAACTTAGTTATAAAGAAACATAGCTTGCATGATAATGAAAACTTATGGAAATATGTCATGGTTCTCATTTGTCTTACCACATTTGCTTTGAATCGTAGCTCGCAATACCAACTGTCCAATCCAGGAACTTTCTTGTCCAAATCAGAGACTTATTCTCTATGTTACCATACATCCTTCGAGTTGTAGCTTGATATACTTACTGTCCAAGCTTTGGGATTTTGCTTCACCTATCCGACATTTCTTGCAACAATACAATTTCAATATCATTTGATTCACAACAATTTACTAGTCATGTGATTATTTATCTTTCATTATCTTTCTGGATTTCATGCTGGGTATCATTAGCAACACAACATGCAAACAAAACATATAATTTTTTTATTAAGCGTAATGCTAAATGATCTTTGAATGACTCACACTACTCATATTATCAAAATGACTTTCCGCCACGATCACATAGCCTTCTGAGCGATCTCTCCGCATATCTCCAAGTCTGATAAGACTTTTCGAACCAACCAACCATCATAATGTACCATATGAAGCGGGACATTACAGTGGGTGGGTGTTTTCCAATTTGACTTTTGAATGGAAATGAAAACTTCCCGTCTATACCCGAACGTATTCTGACCTAGGGACTGATTAAGATGGAAACTATGCCTACTAATACCTTGCTAAATGTTACACTCTAGTGACAAATAGAAATGATTCTTTTGTCGTTATTAATCAAGTCCGATGACATTTCCATCGTTGATCCATCTTTAGCTCCCCTTATGTTTCGTGCATGTTACCCACATAGTGTAGCAATTCTTGCTTATAGATCATCGACAAATCTGTATCTCATGTGTGGTCCATCATTGATTGTCCGTCATGGACAACGACTGTCCGTCGCTAATTTGTATCATTGATCTCCGTAATTTTAGTTTTGGAATTTGAACATAGAAAGTTCGGCTGGAAAGCTAGTGAACAAGCTCGAGTCATTAAGATCGAAGAATACTCGCGCTCAACTCGACTATTCTAACTCGAATATGATTCGACTCGACTCGGTGAAGCTTGGGCCAATTATTAGTGTTCGAGCACATTTTTGATGGACCAAATCCCACAAATGTAAGTTCACAATAGCATAGAGTCAAGCATAGTTAACCGAGCACGGTATATACTAATGAGTCATTTGTTATATTTGGGAGGCTGGGTGTATAATTGAGTTCGTGCTCGGCTTGAGCTCTACAACTTGCGAGCTCTTATAATCTAAGTGAGCCTAGCTCGAGGTTGAACATAAATTTGAAGGTCGAGGTTTTCGCCAGAAAGTAGATCTTGAACGTACATAGTTCGACTTGGCTTGGCTTGGCTTTGTTTGGCTCGACTCCAGTCCGATCTGCAAGCTTGAATGTGCAACCGTATTTAATTATTAAGATCCAACCGTATTTATCTTAGGAAAACGTTGACATTAACCCTTAGAAACCAGAAGTGGAAACGGAAACGGAAACGAAAAGGAAGCGTGCGCTAATAAAAAAAATTATGCATATTAATTATCGTTATCAAAACTTATAAATATTTTAATATTTATTAAAATTTATAAGTTTAGTTCAAGGTTACACAGAGATTATTCACATGTTGAATTTTTACGATGTCAAGGTAAATAAATTTTAGTTTCTTGGTACTTTGATAAACGTGTATTAAAAAAAATTCTAACTTTCTTCCAAAATTTATGTCATCTTTTAAAATTATGGTCATATTATAAGAAACGCTCATGTCGTCAGAGAACGTGCTTTCGTCGTCGAAAAAGTAAATGTTGGATTATTCAATAATATGGGGCCACACATGTAAAATTAATTGTGTTGGGCTATCTAAATAATTAAGCAAAATTAAAGTGGTCTATTTGGAAATTGGCTTAAGGGTATAATTGTCATGGAATTAATGTGTAGATACCGGAGATAATTCTAATTTGATGAGGGGCCAAATTAGAAATATCAACACATATATAAATATGTGTATTCATTAGGGTTATGGTCCCCAACTTATACGGTCACCAAAGAGAAGTTTTCTTTTTTTCTCTTCTGCATCCCCATCACAGAAAGAGAGGGACAAAGGATTCGGATTCACCTTTGTCATTAAGGGTCGTAGCAAGTTGGAAGATCGAACCCAATAAAGAGACGATCGCTTCAAGATCCATTAAGCCTAGCAATGGATTCAGGTACGCTTCCGCATTTTAATTTATGTTCTTCATCTCATGAATCGACAGGGTACAATAAATTTATAACAAGTGGTATCAAAGCCTCCTTGTTTGATTCATGAGTTTAAAGTTTTCAAATTCATTTTTTTATTGGTGTTTAAAAATCCTAGATCGATGGATCTAATTTAATTTAAAGTTTTGGCTGCTCGATCAAAGTAAATAATGAATCCTTTAGTTTCTTTCTTTTGACAAATCTATGAACTGTAAATTGGTGGCGTTATGGATCAAATATTAAATATTGATGGATTCAGCATTTGGGAAAGCTATTGCTTATATTGCTTTGGTTGTGCCATACGAAACATACTCTAGTATATATCTCCCTTACTATTTTGTCAGGAAGTCATGGTCCATCTTCGTATTTGCATCCCTATTGTAAGATCCGAATATTTTTTTATTTTTCTTTTTTTTGAGTAGCCGTCAAATCCTAGGGCTACAACATCATTATAAGTATTTAGAGCTTAGTTTTCTTTGGTGCTAAAGTTCAGGCTTTATTCTCTGGTAGAAAAAGCTTATAGTTTCGGATGAATTTATAACAAAGTGCAAGTGTATATTTGTACCTTCTTGTTTCCATGTACAACTTATATTTGTTTTGTGCCTTTCAGAATTCAAGAACTTTTTAGATGCAACACACTTTGAGAGTTAGAATCACAATTTAACTAATTGCATTAACATGGTCTTCTTTTATATGATAAATTCATCAATATTTTCATGAAAATTTTTAAGATGTTAGCATGATGCTTTAAGCCATTAGTCTAAATTTATATCGTATTAGGGTCTGATCTAGAATATTGTAATATCGGGACCATCAATTTTTAGTACATATATATGTGATGATATGGAAATAATATTTTAAATTATGCAAAAAAGATTCACATGTTTATGAGATAGTAGATAAATTTTGGTACAATATTTATGGATTTTTTGAAGTAATATTTTGATTGATGGATTCGGTTATTAAATAATTAGTTTCCAAATTGGTCTAAAGTTTGCTTGTTCTTCTTTTAAAAAGATTTTTTTTAGATATTTGGATACTTAAAGAGGAAAGAGGTGATGATAATGCTCAGTTTAGACCAAATATGTTCAGTTTTGGATATATATTTTGGAGTTATTATTTTCAGTTAATGTCTATGAATTTTTCTTTGGATGCATATCCTCCGTAGATTATTTCATGAATTTTGTTATAGTGATAATATCCAATTTTGTCAAATTGAAATTCATGATTATGCTTTTGATTACTTTATTTAAGTAATAATATTTATGAATATGCATGTATATAAAGTTTTGGACATGATTCAGTTTTGTAAAATTTAGTCAACATTCAATTTTTTTTGGGTGCCTTTTATGACTAGCAATAGTTGTCCAATATTCTAAGTAGACTCATTGAAACAAGATGTCGCCAAAGTGACCTCTCTTGCGTAGATAGTCTACGAGGGATGTCGGATGTTTGTGTGTGTATATTCATGCGGGTATTAGCCGGCCAAAAGGAAGGTTAATACTTAGCCGAATTGCACACAAACTTGTGGTGATAAATGTGTGACAATTATACAGTTTACATGTGAATAATAACCCGATCCAAAGATAGGCTTACTATTTGACATGACTTATTGTCAACATTTGATCACTACACCAAGAGTACCACTTGCAATTAATATCACTGTTCAAAGACTTGATATTAATGATGTACTAGGTATCTTGAGATGGGGTTCACCATTATTTGAATTTGTTTGACTATCTTTTATTCTTTGGTTATTAATTAGAGCATACTTGTTTATTTATTTTTTGTTCTCTTTTCAGCTAGTGTTGCTACAATATCTGCTAATCTGAACTCAATTCCAATGCTTAACGGGACAAACTTCAAGGACTGGAAAGAGAACATATATATTGTTCTCGGCTGCATGGATCTAGACCTTGCACTTAGGATTGAGCGTCCCACTACTCCTAAGGATGACAGTTCATCTGGTGACAGAGCGAACTTCGAGAAGTGGGAACGCTCAAACCGCATGAGTCTAATAATCATAAAGCGCGGTATTCCAGAGGCATTCAGGGGTGCAGTATCTGATGAGGTTACTAATGCCAAACAATTCCTTGCTGAAATCGAGAAGCGATTTGTAAAGAATAATAAGGCGAAAACAAGCACACTTTTGTTGCGCTTGATTACCATGAAGTATAAAGGCAAAGGTAACATAAGGGAGTACATCATGGAGATGTCTCATATTGCTTCAAAACTGAAGGCACTTAAGCTCGACTTGTCGGATGACTTGCTCGTTTATTTGGTATTGCTCTCACTTCCTACACAGTACAATCAGTGAAAGGTCAGTTACAACTGTCAAAAGGAAAAATGGACTCTAAATGAGCTCATTTCGTACTGTGTACAAGAAGAAGAGAGATTGAAGCAAGATAAAACTGAAAGTGCTAATTTGGCTACCACCCCTAAAGACAAGTATAAGGGCACTAAGCGAAAGAATACAGAAGCTACTAAGGGTCCAGTGCAAAAAAAACAACAAACTGAGGCTAATGGTTGTTTCTTTTGTGGTAAGCCGGGACACGTAAAGAAGGAATGTACAAAGTACCACGCATGGCGTGTAAAGAATGGGTTGCCAGATCTACCGAAAATCAATTGATGGTGAAAGACACATCTATGTGGGGAGACGGCAAGTCGGTAGAAGTGGATGCAATAGGACAAATTTTGGATATTAGTTATTATTGAATTTGATAGACAATTTTATCTAAAGCTTTTATTGTACCGTCTTTTAGACAAAATTTAGTTTCTGTTTTCTTGTTTGACAATCTTATTTATCATTGTTCATTTGGGAACAATAAAGTTTGATCTATCTTTAAATTTAAAATAATGTTGGTATTATTTTTTTTAAAAAAATGTTCGTGACATGCTATTATCACTTGAAACTATTGTGTCCTATAAAGAAACCTTGCATATGGAACCACGTGGTATAACACACAAATTAAAGTTTTTTTTAGACGAGAAATGTAATATTTTTTTGAGGATGTTGAGTTTGGGAGAGAAATTGTCACCCCAGTTTTCAAATTGGGGTATTTTCGTCATTTTCCAGTTTTATAATATTTAGGAATTTTATTTGATTTATATGATTTTTAGGAATTTATTGAGTCGGTTTGAATTTTATCCAATTCGGACTCAATTGGAGACCCAGGTAGCCTGGACCCTAGTGGGACCCACATACTGGGCTTGGCCCACATGCCATAATAATAGGGCTAGAAATCATAAACCCTATTTTCATGACTTAATTAGTCATTTTAGAGGCTTAATTGTATTAGAAATAAACCGAACCAAACCGAATTCAATTGAACCAAACCTAAGTCTAATGGATAGAGGGCTTATTGGATCCCCAAAAACCAAACCCTAGCCCTACCATGGCCGGCCAAGACTAGGAAGCCCCCCCTTTTCTTCTTCATTAAGTCACCACACTTTCTCTCTCCAAAATTTCTTTCTCTCCAAATCTCTTCTTCCCTACAAGAAACTATTACTTAGGTATGAATTTAATCCCTCATTATTACTCCATTTCATTTAATGCCTTCACAATAAATAGAGAGGATGAGATTCTCCACCATTGCCCATAAATTTTGTAGGATTTCATAGAAATTTAGGTTGAGGTTTAATTAGAGTTTAATATATTGAATGGTATATATATATATATGTATATGATATGTATTATATGTATATATATGTTGATGTGTATTTGTGTGTGGATGAGAGAATGTAGGGTGTGGTGGGTTGTGTGTGGTGGAGAGAGAGAGTGTGTGGTTGTTGCTTGTGTGTGTGTGTGGTGTGTGTGTGTGTGTGTGGGTGGTGGTGTGTGTGTGGTGTGGTGTGTGATATATATATATATAT
>JANAVB010036819.1:0-130000 GCA_029216955.1 Iris pallida
TGCCTTGGGAAAATTAGGGATTGGAAACTAGACTTGGGACTTGCTCTTCTTCTTCTTCCAATTTCTTTTCTTCTTCTCTTCTTCCTTTTTCTTTTTCTTTTTTTTCCTTTTGTTTTTTTTGGAAAACGGGGGTTATGTCACTCCCCGATCCTGGAATACTATTAATACGTAACGATAAATTGTATTTATTTTGTATTTATACGATTTATATGCTGTATTTCTTCATGCATTTTCCAAAATATTCGACAAATATTATTTCGTTAATTATTTTCTGTATTTGGGCCTACAGTTTGGCTCATTTGGGTAACTATTCTTGGTTCACCAATGGTTCATCATGAACCCTTTGGTCATGAACCCAGGGGTTCAAGATTCTATATAATAACTCTCTCTCTCTCTCTCATTTATTTTGTCTCATTTACTTTCCTCCACCAACCAAGGCAGTACCAACTTGCTCAAGAGATGGATCCATAATGATGTTGATATTTTCTTACAAATTATTTTCAAAATATGTTCTTCTCCTCATTATAACTAGTTTAAAACTTGAAGTTTTCCATTTTGAAGCTTTAATTTTTGTAGATCTAGGTTTTACCATTTTCGGATCTTCTTGGTTTTGATCTAGCAAACTTTATTATTTTTAAGTTTTGATGGTTCCATTTGTAGAGAATTTATTCTACCCAATTTTGACCTTTGAAAAGTTAGATTTGGACTTATTTTGACCAAGTTATGGACTTTCGAAGCCTTAGGTTCAAACCATGGAGTTCTTGTGATTTGGAGAAGACAGTGAGCAGTGTGCGCGAGCTTTTTAGCTTGCGCCACTGAGCTACGCACGCTCTTTAGGCAGC
Organism: Iris pallida; assembly: GCA_029216955.1. NCBI lineage: Eukaryota > Viridiplantae > Streptophyta > Magnoliopsida > Asparagales > Iridaceae > Iris > Iris pallida. The sequence goes on from JANAVB010036819.1 coordinate 843, forward strand.
GCAGTATGGACCCCATATGCTGCCTTTTGGAAGCGTGTCTGGCATACGCTGCCTTGACAAGGAGTCGTATGGACTCATACGCTGCCTTGATGAGGAGCGTACGCTGACCTGAGCGTAGGCTGACCTGAGCGTATGCTGACCTGAGCGTAGGCTGACCTGAGCGTAGGTGACCTGAGCGTACGCTGACCTGAGCGTAGGCTGACCTGAGCGTAGGCTGCCCTGAGCATAGGCTGACCTGAGCGTAGGCTAATTGAGCGTAACCTGACCTGAGCGCAGCTCTGACCTGGACCTCCCTTCTAACCTTATATTTTTTTAGTTATATTATATTGTATATATATAATGTAATGTTTGTGTATGCTATATCCTTACGCCTTTTGTCCTGAGCATGATATGAGCACTAATGTGACCCCTGAACCAAGTGTTCCTACCTGATACTTTGTACCTGAATGTCCCAGTTCTCGTTCATGCTCGACAAATGACTCGTACTCACGGGCTATTTGCAATGATGCATACACCAAGTAGGGTAAACATGTTGACATACTGATTGACATGGATCCTCTTTGGGGTACTCGTACTTGAGTACGACATTTTAGGAGAATAATCATGCAGGCCAGCATGTGAGTCCAAGATTTCACCTAGGGTTAACTAGGCAACTAAATATACTAGATGCATGGGAGGGCAGAATCCCGAGATCGTGTTACACCAGCCGCCTTGAGATATTATCTTGACGGCTGGCTGGTCTCCACGTATACTGTGTCATCCGCAAAGAGCGGATGACTGTATCCGATTAATTTCTGCTATATCTTATAGGTCCTTGGCAAGGTGGCCTTACTGTAGGAGCGTAAAGTGCTTCAAAGCAAGAGTCATCTCATCACAAATCATTGGTTTTCTACACCAAGTAATCGGATAATCTCTTTTACGCCTAGGCAGGCTGATCATTTTACGCTTGGGTCCACACCGATGGTTTTACGCCAAGGACAGGCAGCCTCTTTTATGCTGGACAAAGCTGTCAAATCTCTCATTTAATGCAAACTCTGACATGAAGATATTATTGATGGCATTTACCACAGAATTCAATGGGATTTGTCTTATACAAAGACCATTGTTGTAGTTTACGGGGGATCGAGCTACTTTACCTCACTATATGGTTTCTTTACGCACGAGTTCTACATGATTCTTACGCTCATAAAACAATGTGTGCGTAAAGTCTATTTGAGCCATTTTACGCTCAAGGTTATTCAATAACCACTTTACGCTGGAAACCTATGACAGAGCTATTTTACGCTCATCTTACTGCTTTACGCCCAGAGATGTTGGAGCTATTTTTACGCCCTATTCTTTCTGGCCAGTATGGAATAGTGGTTTGCCTACATGGCCTTCATGCCATATATTTTGAAGAACGTGTGTACATGCATCCTATTCTCGCTGAAATGATGGGACGCGTGTCAACGTATGCAGGATGATCTGATCATGGTGGCAGTTGTTAGCGTAAAGACAGATTTTGGTGTCTTTTTACGCACAGCCCCAGTCTATAAATAGACTCATTTTTCTCAAAGGGACAGACAGAGGAGAACATGAGAGATACAGAGATTAGGACTTCGAGATTTTGATCCTCCAGAGCATTGTTCTTCAACTTTTCTTTCAGAACAGAGTGAAGCAAAGCAGGAAAGCATTCGGCCTCGCCATCAGTGCCCAAGTGTGTCGATACCTTTCTGGTGACTTAGTTCTTCCAAGTTGTTCTACTTCAAGCAGTGACTTCATCATCATATGGTCCAAGGAACAAAGTGATCATTTACGAATCAGACTTCCATAGCAATACTTTCCCAGAATCAAACTTGTACTTCTTGTACTTTTTCTCTCGTTTTTTTTCAAAATCCAACCTTTTGTTTGGCAATTTTGTTAAGTGAAACAAAATGGCGACTCTGCTGGGGACGACTTTCTCCTCCGACGAGAGTGATTGCTCAATATGATGATGTTTCGTCTGTTCGACTAAAAGACTCTGGTTGTACACTTCGACCAGACTGCCTATGAAAATGCTCCGAACTGGGGGTGGTTCTCACCACTCCAATTTCAAAGTCTCGCAAAGCACGAAAAGTTTGGATTCCCAAATCCAAAGTGATTTCTGGTCTCTCTGTTGCTTCTGATGACAAGGGAATTCTTCCCACTCCTGTCGTGGGGGCTCCGGTTCGTAACGAGGTAGTCCTTACTTCAGAGTTGCACTCAAAGTGTGATGATTTATCTCCCGTTTGTAACGGAGAAGATAATCAGGTTTCACGCCCACTGTGTAAGAATCAAGTTTTACGCTCAGTGGGTAAGAACCAAATTTTACGCTCAAGGCATAAGAATGAGTCTCCCATTTGTAATGTGGCAGATTCTAATGTTTCTGAGTGTAAGAACCCGTCTTCCGTCGGTGACGTGGTAGACTCACACAAATTACGCTCCTCGCGTAAAACAAAATCTCCCGTCTGTGATATGGTAGATAATCAATTTTATGTTTTACGCGTAAAGGTAAGTCTCCTGTCTGTGACAGTGTAGATAAAATTCACAACGATGTTTGCACATCTAATGTGAATATACCTAAACGCATACAGCGTAAAAGTGATATTGGTAAAACTTCTGTCCCATACCAACAACCTTCTTATACTGCTTTACGCAAGGTACCAAACTTGTAAATTACACGCCATGAAAATGGGGTCCTTCGTGCTAAATCTCAAGATTTACGCACACAACTCCAAACGCGTAAAAATGTACAGTTTGGTTATGCGAATGAAGCTAGTAATCTTCTTTATACACAGGGGACTAAACATTTTTCTACCCCAAATGTAATAAAGAAGAATATTCCCTCCATTCCTTCTGACTTACGTGAATTGCTATTGCAAAAGCGTAAGAATTCACAATCTCCAGCGATGCTCCCCCAAGAAAGACATCAATGTGGATATCATCAGGTTGTAATCAATTGTTGTGTTCAGCTTCAAAACGGTCAGTTTTTGATCGACTGAATTTCTCACTTCAACATCTAGCTGAAGACCAAGAAGATGAGTTGTCATATGCATCAGTCAACATGGCATCTCATACTAACAGAGGACGACGTCCGAGACGAAATACGTCCCAAACCCCAGGTCAACAACAGTTCAACAGACTTCTTGATTCCTTCGAAGGAGTATATCAGAATACTCGATCAAGAAGACAAGGACAATTACAAAATTCTGATTCAGAAGCTGGGGGTACTCAATCTATTGAGTCTGATACCGATAGTGTGGATTCATACTTTTATACTAATCCCTCTATATCTTCAAGAGAGGTTGAATCCTACGCTGTTGGAGATGAACCAGAGACGTCATCTGCTAATACAGAACAACGTCTCACTGTCGTGGAGCAATCATTGAAAGACATGCTCAACATGGTACAAAGCATGCATCAAATAATTTTGAATCAGCAAACTGCTCAACCCTCAGTAATAACTCCGGTACCAGCAGCAGCACAAACTCAAGATAGTCAAGGGGCTGATATACCTTCGAATATTCAAGAACCTGCTGTTAATCAAAATTTTGCATCTCCAGATCCCATCATTCCAGAAGATGTACCACCTCCAGTGGGGGTTACGGTACATCCAACGACTATTCAATCAAATGTGCTTCCTCAAACCAGTGAAGCTATTCAAGCAGTGCGTGAACTCAAAGCACAGTTTGAGGTTTTGAGGCATAAAGATCAGCTCCAGAGGTTAGGGATTAAGCAACCCTATCCTCCTCATTGGAATGATGTACCCTTTCCACCAAAGTTTAAGCCACAATCCATGGTTTTATTCGATGGAAAAGCATCTCCCAGTCAATATATCAATTACTTTGATATTATGACTGTACACTTGCAGAAAAATGATGCTCTTCTCACTCGAGTGTTCATTAGGTGCTTGACGGGTTCGGCTTATGATTGGTATCGTAGCTTACCCGATAACTCTATTTCGTCTTTTGACGAATTCAAGGCAATGTTTCTCTCCCGCTTCTATGAAGGAGGTATGGACATGAACATGTCCTCCTTAATAGAAATTAAACAAAGGGAGAAAGAAGATACTCGGACGTTCATTGAACGTTTTCGACAGGCTACTCTAAAGATGCCTCCTGGTATGCCAGATTCAGCGTTGATCGATACATGCAAGATGAATCTGCGACCATCCATTGCTGTCTTCACAGGTTTCCAATTCACAGATTGGGCTTCGTTTATCATAGCAGCAGTTTCTGCCGAGACCAATGGTAGGTTGGCTCGGGAACATGGGATGATTTTCGCTTCAGAAGATAAAGGAAAGAAAAGTAATCCTGGTAATAATCCTGGCAATCGTAACGTGAAAGGAAAAGATACTCTTATGGTCAATCTCTCCAAAAACAAAATGACGCCAAATAATCAGGAATCTTCCAGGCCAAAGGAAGAATACTCTTTTGACGAAAGTGATATCCCGAGGATATTTCAGTGTCTGGGAAAAAGTGGCAAACTTCAGATTCCAGAGCCAAAAAGGCCTAATGAGGTGAATCTGACTGACAATCCCAAATATTGTATCTATCATAGATACATTAATCATCCTACCAGTGCTTGCTATGTCTTGAAAAAGAAGATCCAAGACCTGATAAATGGTGGCGCTATTGCTTTAACCAATGATGACCATACAGTTACAACCAACATGGTCTCTCTTCAGTTTGGAGATTTTCCTCCACAGCAGGTCCCAGATGGAATTATCCCAATTCCAAAGGCGACGATGAAGATCGTAAACATCCCGCCTGCCAGAGAAGAAAATACAGGATTGCTGCCACTCACATTAAAGAATGGTAAAATTATGTGGGTACATCCTAACTTAGTGCCTGAATTGGAAAATGAAGGTAAAACTTCAAAATCTAAGAAGGGCAAGAAAGTCAAAACCTGCAACATGATTTCTCATGTTATTCCAGATTCTGATGACTTGGATCATCTATAGGATGGCCTTCCTTTAGAAGATAGACTGAAAGGACTGAACATCTGTCCTCCAAGTCTAGCTCCTCCTACTAAGCTCAAGCTTACCCATCAGCAGTGGCTAGCCATGAATAGTGTCCTTTTATATCGGGCACAACAAGTATTTGCTGCTTATGAAAAAGCTCCGACAGGGATTTTTCCTCATCCTCCTCTTCCCGTAACTACAGAGACATCTATTCTTCATCCTCCTGAGGTTACAGAAAGTCTTGCTTCTTCCTCTTCTGCTGTTGAAACACCTGTCAAAAGTCTGCTGCCCACTCACTTGTATAGTCAGCAATCTGTTCATCTCATGAAAAAGATGGGTTACGACTTTCAAAAGGCAGAAGGTTTGAATTATGATAAAGGAATACGTCTTCCTTTACAAATTCAAAATCAGAATTCCACTGCTGGATTGGGTTCTGAAATGCCTCATAACAACCCTCACAAGAAGAAGACTAAGGAAAGAAAGATTAAATCCTGTAATATGGTATTTCCTTCTCCTGAGTCTGAAGAAGAAACTTTTGATGGTACAAGATCTGGAAAAGAGTACCATAAAGACTATGAGGGATCCTCCAAAGAAGCAGAAGATGTAGTGGAGACTCTACCAGTTCAACCTTCTCCTGTTCCTGTTAAACCGTCTGTGGTTGAAAAGGGAAAACAGAAGGCAGTACGCTTTGATATCCTATTGAAGCCTGCTTCCAGTCAGGGGGTGGTGATGAAGCCTTACAAATTTGACATTCTAGCTCAGTTAGCTAATACTTCGGCTAGACTTTCTATATTTGAATTGCTTCGCCTTTCCAGAGAAAGCAGAGAGACTTTGAGCGAAGCTTAACTTCAAGCAGATTCATGCTTGGCACAACTCAAGACTCCTGATAATATACCAGTGTCATGTTCGCAATGTCATAGTGTGATGGAAGCAATTCCTAACATCACCTTTACACAAGAGGATATGCTATTGAAACACAACAAGCATGATAGGCCTCTGTGCTACACTGGATATATCGGATCTACTGAAATTGACAGGATTTACATTGATCCTGGATCTTCAATTAGTATAATTCTTCAGAGTATGCTAAGACCACTGAGGATTCCTACTAGTGAGCTGACTTACACTAGTACTACGATAGTTGGTTTTAATTCTGGCAAGAGCAAACCACTGGAGAAGATTCGTCTGCAGATTCAGATTGGTGATCTTCGAACTATGGTAACTTTTTTTGTTATCAACTCGGACGTATCCTACAATATTCTTCTTGGAAGACCGTGGATTCATGAACATAATATTGTGCCTTCAACTCTTCACCAATGTTTTAAATATGTGGACTCCCAAGGAGTTGTGAAAACTGAGTTTGCTGATATTAATCCGTTCAAGGGGGTTAAAGCCTACTTCTCTGATTCAAGGCTTTATAAACAAGAACATGTGAAAGACATATCAGACATGGCTGAAGATCAATCACCCTCTGAGGATCACTCTATTAATGAAGATCCGCCAGAGGAGCAACCTTTGAAGATCATAGTCAAGGGACGAATCCAATCCCAACCTGTCAATGATCAACCTTTGATGATCAAGGTTAAAGGAAGAACTCAAACTTCATCTGAGGAATCAATAAATATTCCTGCTAAGAGCCAAGTTCAACCTTTTATGATTAAGGTCAAAGGACGTACTTCTTGTACGAATGATCCAGAACTACCGCTGATTGTCAATCTTGGCAAATCTACGTAGAAGACGGATGATGGTCCACTGTTGATAAATCCAAAGCGTAGCAATCAGACTGTAAATGATGTAAATATTGATCATTCTGTACTTTTTGATATCAATGAAGATTCCCTGTTCGAGTATATGGCTGTCAAGTTTATTGAAAGAGTGACTTTATCTTCTGATGATCAAAGTCATCAATATAAAGACAACATAGAACCGGAAGAAATTCTATTCATCGAATCCGATAGTTCTCATCCCTCATATTGTGAACCTGGGCAAGTACTCTCAGTCAATATGGTTCAAACCGATGATGAATCAGAGCCATTTGAAAATGATCCTTGGGCTCAACAAATGGATACTCAATGGGAACTTCGTTTCGAACAACGACAGCCACCTACAGAAGATGAGGTTATCCAGATTTATGTCGGAGATGGAGTTACGTCCAAACCAATATTCATCAGTAAGAATCTTTCTGAAGATGAAAAGGAAGAGCTAATAAAACTTATAAAAGATTACATTGACATCTTTGCATGGAGTTATAAAGATATGCCAGGGTTAGATCCTACAGTTGCTACCCATAAACTCAACATTTTGCCTAATGTCAAGCCTGTAAAACAACAGCAACGACGCTTTAGACCAGATATGATGGATGCGATTGAGGCAGAAGTTAAAAAGCTGATTACATGTGGCTTTGTTCGTGAAGAACAACACCCAGATTGGGTGGCCAATATTGTTCCTGTTATGAAGAAGAACAGAAAAGTCCGAGTTTGTATAGATTACCGAGATCTTAATACGGCTTGTCCAAAGGATGAATTTCTACTCCCAATTACTGATATTATGATAGACAATACATGTGGTTTTGAACGCATATCTTTCATGGACGGATTCTCAGGATACAATCAAATCAAGATGCATTCAGAAGATGAGAAGCACACCGCTTTTCGTACACCTCTTGGGGTCTACTGCTATACAGTTATGCCGTTTGGTCTTAAAAATGCCGGTGCCACGTATCAACGGGCTATGAGCAATATCTTTCAAGAACATCTACGGAAGATAGTTGAATGCTGTGTAGATGACATCGCTGTTAAAAGTCGATCAAAGGATGATCACATTCAGGACTTGAGAACAGTATTTGAATTGATGCGCCAACATCAATTGAAAATGAACCCTACTAAGTCTTTCTTAGGAGTTTCCAGTGGCAAGTTTCTAGGATTTATCATTACCTCTCAAGGTATCCATGTTGATCCTGATAAGGTTAAAGCAATTCTTGAAATGCGTCCTCCTCATAATCTGAAAGAACTCCATGGCTTTCAAGGCCGTATTGCTTATATCAGAAGATTTATATCTAATCTTTCTGGGAGATGTCAACCTTTCTTCCGTCTAATAAAGAAAGGGGTATCTTTCGTCTGGGATGAAGCGTATCAAAAAGCCTTCAATGACATTAAGCAATATCTTACAAATCCACCTGTTCTGGTACCTCCGGTGGTAGGAAGACCATTCTTGCTATATGTTTGAGCTTTAGATCATTCATTTGGCGCTCTTCTGGCACAGAAAAGTGATATGGGTCATGAACAAGCAATATATTATCTGAGCAGAATGATGGTCGGAGCTGAACACAGATATACTCCTGTAGAAAAAGAATGTTTAGCTTTGGTTTTCGCCATCCAAAAGACAAGGCATTATGTCACCGGACAGACTATTCATGTCATCTCCAGAATAAATCCCATTCGATTATTGATGAGGAAACCGAGCATTCTTAATTCCAGGTTAGCTACCTGGGCGATATTGCTCACTCCTTATGATATGATTTATGTGCCTCAAAAATCAGTGAAGGGCCAAGCGTTAGCTGATTTCTTAGCTGCTCATCCTATACCTGAAACTTCGAAGTTATATGAAGACATTCCAGACGAAGTAGTGGATTGTAACATGACTTTGAAGAATGATATATGGCAATTATATTTTGATGGAGCATCACGAGTGGGACCTAAAGGCAATATTGTCTCTGGGGTAGGAATTGTCTTGGTTTCTCCTGACAAAATGGTCATATACCGTACCTATTCTCTTAATGAGACATGCTCTAACAATGTAGCAGAATATAATGCTCTATTGATTGGTCTCCAAGTAGCAAAACAATTGGATATTGAATTCTTAGAGGCTTATGGAGATTCACAATTGATCGTTAATCAAGTTAGAGGAACTTATGAAGTCAGAAATCCTGATCTCATCCCCTATCATCAAGTGGTAGTCGAGTTGGTCCTTTCATTCAAAGGATTCTTCATTGAATTTATACCACGCTCTCAGAATGTAGAGGCTGATGCTCTTGCCAGCTTAGCCGCAGACTTGGCTGTCCCAATCCGAAGGCAAAATACAATTACTTTGTTAGACCGAGACTTGTTCTGTGTGAAAAGTAATCTGCATATTGAACAAAGTTTTACTACAGAGTCAAGTTCCCAGCAGAAAGATTGGAGAACTCCATTCATTGATTATGCAGTTCATAGAATTTTGCCTGGAGATCCTAAAGAAGCTGTATCAATTAAGAGACGATCATTTCGATTCTATTATGATTCGTCTTTACATATGCTGTATCGTCGTTCATATGACGGACTCTTGCTGCGCTGTCTTTCAGAAAGTGAAGCCAAACAAATACTGCGTGAGGCCCATGACGGTGTCTGTGGTGCTCATCAGCCGGGTCCAAAGTTACAAGACCGCATTCGGAGAATGGGGTATTATTGGCCTTCTATGATAGCAGATGCTGTGGACTATGCCAGAAGATGTAAAGCATGTCAGATTCATGCTGATTTTATTCATCAACCATCTGAATTTCTACATCCTACAGCAGCCTATTGGCCTTTCGAAGCTTGGGGTATGGATGTCATTGGTCCTATTAACCCTCCTTCTGTCAAGGGACATTGGTTCATACTAGCTATAACCGATTACTTTTCGAAGTGGGCCGAAGCAGTCCTCCTTGCGGAAGTGAAAACATCTAATGTGATCAGTTTCATCAAACACCATGTCATTTATCGTTTCGAGATTCCTCGACGGATAATTCATGACAATGGTCCACAATTTGCCAGTCAAGCATTTTATCGATTCTGTGACAAGAATCGAATTCAGAATTTGGCTTCTACGGCTTATAATCCAGCTGCTAATGGTTTAGCTGAAGCTTTCAATAAGACGATCATCAAACTTCTTAAAAAGTTTGTTTCTTCCAATAAACGTGATTGGAATGAGAAACTTGGAGAATGTTTATGGGCTTATCGAACAACAGTCCGGACTCCTATTGGTTTTACACGATTCTCATTGGTCTATGGATGCGAAGCTGTTCTACCATTAGAAATCCAGATCCCTTCTCTACGAATAGCCATTGCTAATGAGCTAACTATGGAGAATAATGATCGCTTACGACTCCAAGAACTTGAAGGATTGGATGAGAAGCATCTTCAAGCACAACAACACATTGAACTATATCAAGCCCGCATATCTTGAACTTTTAATCGTAAAGTTAAGGAGAGGGTATTCAAAGTTAGCGAGCTTGTATTAGCTGTTGGGAGACCAATGGTAATGACTCATAAAAGTAAAGGGAAATTCCAAGCAAAATGGGAAGGCCCTTATGTGATTGAGTCTGTGTTTTCCAATGGTGCCTATCGGTTGTCAAAGCCCAATGGAGATCTACTCATGCTACCGATCAATGGCAAATTTCTTATGAAATACTATGTATAAAAAGAAAAGAGACAGAACAAAAAAATAATAATAAAGCTTCTTTTATTTATTTTTGTTCAAAATAAAAGACTAAGGACGAGAGCCACTCTCCTCCTTATTGAATACATAGTCGGCCAATGCATACAAGGCATCGTTTCCTGAACACATGAAAAATTGGCAGGCAGCCATCCTCGACGTTTCTTCTTCAGGTGTTTTCCCTGGCTCTACTAAAGAAGCAAGAATGTCTTCGAGTGGCTTGGGTGTAGAAGAGACATTGCCTACTTGAGTCGGGCCCGCCACTGTCGGTTCAAGGGGACACATCTCAGCAACGTCCTCAATTTTCCTGGAAACTTTATTCTTTTGCTGTGCATCCTCAGAAGACATTTCCAATAGAGGAGTGGAAATAAGAATGAAATATTACAGAGAGTTCTCACCTATTTATAGAAGGAGACTGTTGATGAACCGGTCTTTGAAGATTGAGAACAACCTTTCATTCCCAAAAAGACCTGTCCGTTCGTTCCATCGAGTTCATTCATTTCGAATCAATGTTTTCTTTTCCCAAAAAAATGCGTTGGTTCGTCCATTGTTTCTGACCCACATGTTCATGACATCTGTCTTCTTAATCTCCAGCTACCAAGGTTTGGTTAAGCTGACTTCTTGGGAAAGGGATTTTATATCTTCAATATCAATTGATTAGAAAGTGGGATTCATTATTTATCATGTTTCCATGACCTCTGATTAAATATTAAACCAACTTTCTTTTCATATCTATCACTTGTATTTTTGACCTCTGCATAGATATTAATCTAATTTTCTTTTGAGTTCATATATGATATTATGTCCATATTACCTCTGATAGTATCATATACTCTAAAACAGAAAATAGGATTTCATTTATCTATTATGTCCATATTACATCCAGATAGATATAAATCATTGATCATAGAAGAATCATCATTTTCATTCACATATCATCAAAAAGTCTATTACATTTCTTGGACTCTCTTACAAGTTATAATGGAAATCTCTTACATTCTTGGATTTTCATTCTATACACCAACGATAACCTAATAGAGATCTATTTCTTCTTTGATTCTCTTTGACGGGTTCGTTGTTGGTGGCAGTTCCTGACTGTCTGAGCCCCAGTGGTAACCGGAACAGCAGGAATCAAACTCTGGTCTTCTCTCTCAGACGAGAGGAGAACCCCAGGGTATGGTAGCCCGAAGGCGTGTTGCTGCCAATACAATTGGTGGATTAGTGGCGGCACCTCAAAGGAGATAGGAACGTATCCAGCATTGGGATACGATTCCTAATTCTGCCGTGAAAGGAACTCTACTACCCGATTTCTCGGGGTAGAGTTGACTCCACCATCCAACTCTCCGTGTATAAAGGCTCTTCCTACCAACAGAGAAAGGCCCTTCTATCCTACGAAGAGTTCTGAGTTGTCTGATTTGCGCGTCAAAAGCGCATGAGCTCCCTGATATTGATGTCAGAAGAACGTTCTTCACAGCGTCAAAATCGCCAATGCCGGTTCTGGAAAAGCTGCTCAGCCAAACTTCTGTAGAAACAACAAAGAAGAAGTGTTTTAAATCAGAAGTATTATCAGATGCGTATTAAATGCTAACTAAAAATAGATCAGCAAGGCTTTTACGCCGGTGATTCAACAAGGCTTTTTACGCCAGCAATCAGCAAGGCTTTTACGCCGATGATTCAACAAGGCTTTTACGCCGATGATTCAACAAGGCTTTTACGCCAGTGCTTCAGCAAGGCTTTTACGCCAGTGCTTCAGCAAGGTTCTTTTTTCACCAGTGATTCAGCTAGGACTTTTACGCCAGCAATTAGTAAGGTTTTTACGCCAGTATTTCAGTGAGTTTTTACGCTCGTCAAGAATTTACATTCATAAAGTAGATGTGTTCAACGAAAAATCCGAAAGACAGATATTTACTTACGATCGGATTTACCATTTGAGTCGAATGGTTTGGCTCTAATGGTGGTTGAATCTGCGTCTAAAGACTGGGCGTACAAAAGAACACTGTGGGAAAGCTCCGCCATTGTCACTTGTTGGAGAACAATATTACAGAAAGTTATATTCAGTGGAATGAGTACGAGAATATGTGAAACATTCTTGGCTATTTATAAAGACTGAAAAAAACTGTTGGGAAGAGTCTATTTCGGGGGAAGATCCTATTTAAAGGCTCTCATGACCACAAGACAGACGCCACGTGTTGGTTTGTTTCTCGGGAATGAACAACCATAGAAACAGTCAAAATAAAGTGTTGAACAGTTCTACCAACAGATGAGATAGTCATCAAAATTTTATTTTATAAAGGGGGAAGTGGACCCCTACATATAAGAGAGTCACAATACATGGAATTTTATTTCCCCTCTCCTTTGTTGGACTGAGAAGAGAGGCACCTAATTCACGCATGTTGTGAATCCCGGAGCGGCGTATCAGATTAAGAAACGCTTCGGCATCTCCTGGCCCTTCGTACGCAGTTGGAGGACCACCATCAATACGACTAAAGACTGCAGGAGTTACTCCAAAACACTCTAAAAGGTTGCACGCTCGCTCGAAATCAAGCCTTGAGCCGGAAGCCTCTTCGTTATTAATCTCCTTCTTGGGCGCCATGTCACTATGGAGATGAATGACGAGAGTGAAGAATTTCTCCTTATTTATACGGTTAAATCAGCTCTTCATATTCCTCATTGGAAACGGTTCATTATAAATGCAAAACTCGGGGAAGCGAAAAGGCATTTGAGAGTTTCGAAAAAGGAAATTCATTGTGACAAATAAGTGTTGACCGACACTGTTGGAAATTACGCCGACTGTTGGACATCTCCACTTTTACGCGGATGGCTGTTGCGTATCCCAAATTTTATGCTGGCAAGTCAAATATTAATTTTTACGCTTCTGTTCAAAGTGTTTCAAATTTTGGAAATATTTGAAAACTTTGAAGGGGATCTTGTAGGAGCGTAAAAAGTGCTTTAAAGCAAGAGTCATCTCACTAACAAATCATTGGTTTTCTATAACAAGCAAGAGCGGATAATCTCTTTTACGCCTAAGCAGGCTGATCATTTTACGCTTGGGTCCACACCGATGGTTTTACGCCAAGGACAGAGCAGCCTCTTTTACGCTGGACAAAGCTGTCAAATCTCTCATTTAATGCAAACTCTGACATGAAGATATTAATGATGGCATTTACCATAGAATTCAATAGGATTTGTCTTATACAAAGACCATTGTTGTCGTTTACGGAGGATCGAGCTACTTTACGCTCACTATATGGTTTTTTTTACGCACGAAGTTCTACATGAGTTCTTACGCTCATAAAACAATGTGTGCGTAAAGTATATTTGAGCCATTTTACGCTCAAGGTTATTTAATAACCACTTTACGCTGGAAATCTATGACAGAGCTATTTTACGCTCATCTTACTGCTTTACGCCCAGAGGATGTTGGAGCTATTTTTACGCCCTATTCTTTCTGGCCAGTATGGAACGTGGTTTGCCTACATGGCCTTCATGCCATATATTTCGAAGAATGTGTGTACATGCATCCTATTCTCGCTGAAATAATGGGACGCGTGTCAACGTATGCAGAGGATGACTTTGATCATGGGTGGCAGTTGTTAGCGTAAAGACAGATTTTGGTGTCTTTTTACGCATAGAAGCCCCAGTCTATAAATAGACTCATTTTTCTCAAAGGGACAGACAGAGAGAGAACATGAGAGAATACACAGATCAGGAATTCGAGATTTTGATCCTCCAGAGCATTGTTCTTCAACTTTTCTTTCAGAACAGAGTGAAGCAAAGCAGGAAAGCATTTGGCCACGCCATCAGTGCCCAAGTGTGTCGATACCTTTCTGGTGACTTAGTTCTTCCAAGTTATTCTACTTCAAGCAGTGATCTTCATCATCATCATATGGTCCAAGGAACAAAGTGATCATTTACGAATCAGACTTCCATAGCAATACTTTCCCAGAATCAAACTTGTACTTCTTGTACTTTTTCTCGTTTTATTTTCAAAATCTAACCTTTTGTTTGGCAATTTTGTTAAGTGAAACACTTACGAGGGACCTGTGCTCAATGACACCTGTCTACGCGAACCCCTGGGTTGGCTAGCCTTGTTGGAAAGATACGATCTGAGGATTTTGAAATAACATGATACGAGGATAACCTCGTCCCACTAGAAACTCGTAGACTTGATTGGCCGTGAAAATGACTTGCGTGTATCTTATTACCTTCCGTAAATAACTGAGGGAAGCGGACTGTCATGGTACGTGATCCAACCCATGTTCTTGTTTGATTGTTGGGTTGGTTATCGTACTATGATAGGATGTGGACCGAAGTTATGAGCGGAAGACTTATTCTGGTTGTGAAGTGCTACTCCTGTGAATGACTGAGGAACATGGTCTATCATGGTACATGATCCAACCCATGTTCTTATTTGATTGTTGGGTTGGTTATTGTGCTGCGATAGGCTATCGACCGAAGTCACGATCAGGAGATTTTATTGTTTATACCTTTTTACTTATGTGAAAGTTATAGAGTACGACACGTCCCGACTCCATGCGGCACATGTTGTCCTTGTTTGGTTGTAAGGGTGCCACATGGGTTCGAGGATGATGCGCTACCCTATAATAGTAGCATGAGCATTATTATTATCAATCATTCTATTAACTGGGTTTTTAATCTTAACTCTTGTGCCCCTTTGGCGGTACTTGCTATTCGGGGCTGACCCCGCTGGTTTTGTTTGGCCAGATCACGTAGCAGAGCCAGAGGACACGATCTTTCTCCTTGACATCCATGGTGCATACTAGGAGCATGGCGGTTCGGGGACTCGAGTGGGTTTCTTCTCCACCACTCCTGCTTATATTTTTGTGCGACATTTAGCCACCGGCACCTATTAGCCGGATTACTTGATATTTTGTGTCAGTACATAATTGTAATTAAACAGACTGCAGCTGTGTATAATTTTGTACTCCTGACTCTCTGAGATAGCTAAATTATAAAGCTAGTCTCTCATGATCATTTTGATGAAGCGTCGGGGATGCCTTACTGCTTTATCTTTAATATTTATTTATTTGCTAATGTGATTTGATTGATTGAGACATAGACCTCTGTAGGACCATATGAGACTTGATTGTAGCATGTACCCCCTAGTCTCTCGATAGCTACGATCGCCATATGACGTTACGTACCTCATATGGAGTAGCTGGCCTAGTCCGTCTCCGTATTTCGGTACTGGGGCGTGACAAGGTTTTAGTGGTGGCCCATGCAGGTCTGTTTTTCAGACTTATGGGATATTACGAATTATTAGGAGTCTCAATCAAAACTTGTTCCCCTTAAAATTTTGTTTCGAATTCTCTGTCCTTGCCTTGATCTCTAACCTGACTTGCATCCTCGAAATCTTCCTCGTTCGGACTTGATAATCTTATATCTTTCTCCATAGGGGTGCTTCATTCTCGGTAGCGGGTGAGGCCCATAAGGAAGAGCAGCGAGAGCATGGCTCGACTGGGCACCAGCAGGGGAGAGAACCTTCCCCAGGGCAGACACGAGCAGAAATAGAACCAGAGGCAGTACAGCCGCAGGTTATTGAAACTCCTGCAACACCAGCAGCGACGGCAGTACCAGATGCCGTAGCACTCCTGGAGGTCATTCGGGGGATTCTTGTCACTCACCAACAGCAACAGACTCAGCAGCAGGAGCAGAACGTGTTACTGAACCAAGGGATTCAGTTAGCTCTTGAGAGGAGTGTCGGGGTTGACTCGGGAGCATCAGAAAGGTTCCGTCGCTTGAACCCGAAGTATTTTGATGGCACGGAGGATGCCATCACTGCGGATGCATAGATTCAAGACATCGAAGCCATCCTTGTGGTAGCCAAGGTTCCAGATGATGAGAAGGTTGATCAGGTCAAATTAGTACTTCAGGATCTTGCCCGCGACTGGTGGGCATCAGAAGAAGTTGGTATAAGATGCCCTGTTCGTTGGACCACCTTCAGTAAAAGATTCAAGGCCAAGTATTTTGGCGTAGTAGCTCGATATGAGCTCCAGCAGAAGTTTATTAGTCTCAAGCAAGCAGGCAAGACCGTAGATGGGTATGCAGCAGAGTTCTACAGATTGTGCCATTTTGCCCCAGCAATGGTGGCAACGGAGCCAAAGAAATCTATGAGGTTCCAGCAGGGACTTCATTTGGAACTATTACAGCTTGTGGAGGGACACGACTACCAGACGTTTGACGCTATTTTGACGGCCGCTCGGAGGCACGAGCTTACCCAGCAGAGGTTAGCATCGAGGACAGGAGGTCAGAAGAGATCTCATTCCCAGGTTGGAGGAGGAGCAATATAGCGAACATCGGCACCAGCACCCGGTGTACGTATTCATGATGCAGGAGCGCCGCAGAGGACGGCCGTGTCAACTACTACAGCGCCAGTTCGGCACCAGCAGCCGAGGAACCAACAGCTGCGTCAGGGAGCACCCCAGGGCTGTACATTCTGTGGGAAGGCATGGCACGCGAGGGAGGTGTGCCGGTCAGCGAATGGATTATGCTTGAGGTGTGGTAGTTCTGACCACCGTATCTCCACTTGTCCTGTGATGCAGAGGCCAGGAGGGCCAGCTCAGCAGTTTCCAGCATTGCCAGCCCCGGTGGCAACCCCGAGTGGAGGGCCAGTATTAGCAGTGAGGCCCCTAGCCAACATCTACCAACGCAGGCTCAGATGTTTCGCCAAGCACAGGAAGTCGAAGGCCCTCAGAGGCAGCAACAACATGGTCGAGGAAGGCCGCAACAAGGGGCTCCGTGGGGCCAGGGCCATGCTCTCACATTATCTTTGGGAGAGGCTCTAGAGTCTTGTGACGTGGTGGCAGGTAAAATTTTCGTCACCTCATTTCCCACTGTAGCATTATTTGATTCAGGCGCTACTCATTCATTCATCTCTGCACAATATGCTACACGGATTGGACTAGTGTTTGAGGCATTGCCGGAGAGGATGGATATACTTACCGGCAATAGGCTCGTAGAAGTGAGCAGAATGCACTTTTCATGTCCGGTAGAGGTGTATGGGCATTTACTGCCCGTATCATTGATTGAATTCCCTATAGGGAATTTTGATGTTGTTCTTGGCATGGACTGGTTGAGAGACAGTCATGCGACAATTGATTGTAGAGGAGGTAGGATCATATTCAGTGTTCCTGGGATGGAACAGTTCATCTTTACTCGAACCTTTAAGAATCAGGCCGGAGGCGTCATCTCAGCAGCAATGTCAGAGCCAGGACAGATTCCGAGAGTGGTCGAAGATTTTCTCGACGTCTTCCCTGATGAGCTCCCAGGGATACCCCCAGTCAGAGAGGTAGAATTTAGCATTGAGTTGAACCCTGGAACGAGGCCTATTGCAGACAGAGTTTACAGAATGTCGCCGTCAGAACAGGATAAGTTGTATCAACATGAGGAAGAGTTGAAGTCTAAGGGATTCATCCGAGACAGTAAATCGCCCTGGGCCGCACCAGTGATTCTAGTTCCCAAAAAGGATGGATCGACGAGGATGTGCATCGACTACCGCAAGCTGAATACAGTAACAGTGAAGAATAAGTACCCGCTACCAAGGATTGATGACCTGTTTGACCAGTTGAGCAAGGCCAGCATCTTTTCCAAGATCGATCTTCGGTCGGGATACTATCAAGTAAGAGTCCGGGAGCAAGACATACCGAAGACAGCATTCAGATCTAGATATGGGCATTATGAGTTTTTAGTAATACCCTTTGGACTAACCAACGGCCCTGCAGTATTCATGGATTTAATGAACCGCATCTTTCTGCCGTATTTGGATAAATTTGTGGTGGTGTTCATAGATGTATCCTTGTCTATTCCAGCAGTGAAGAGGAGCATGAGAAACATCTTAGGACTGTCTTGCAGACATTGAGGGAGCATCAACTTTATGCGAAGCTCGACAAGTATGAATTCTGGTTAGACCACATTTCGTTCCTGGGACATGTAATTTCTGGAGCAGGAGTGTCAGTGGATCCGAAGAAGATTGAGACCGTAGAGCATTGGTCGGTCCCGAGAACGGTTGCAGAAGTGCAAAGTTTCTTAGGATTAGCTGGTTACTACAGAAGGTTCGTGGCGGACTTTGCCAGGATCTCTGCGCCCTTAACGCGTTTGACGTACAAGGACGTAGAGTTTGTTTGGTCAGCTAGCTGTCAGGTATCGTTTGAAGAATTGAAGAAGAGATTGATCTCAGCCCCGATCTTGACGCTTTCAGTAGGAGCGGGAGTCTTTACAGTATATTGTGACACATCAGGGAAGGGTCTTGGATGTGTATTGATGCAGCATGGAAAGGTGATAGCATATACGTCTCGGCAGCTTCGAGACCATGAGAAGAATTACCCGACTCACGATTTGGAGTTAGCAGCTGTGGTGTTTTCACTCAAGTTGTGGAGGCATTACTTATACGGGGATTGGGTAGAGATCTATATTGATCATAAGAGTTTGAAATACGTATTCACGCAGCGAGATTTGAACATGAGGCAAAGAAGATGGTTAGAACTGCTGAAGGATTTTGATTTAGATCTTCAGTATCATTCAGGCAAGGCGAATATAGTTGCAGATGCACTGAGTAGGAGAGACAGTGCCTTTATCTTGACCTCGCAGAAGCATATTCTAGAAGACCTTCAGAGTATAGGAATTGAAGTAGTTTTGCCAAGGGATATAGGAAGAATGACCAGTATACAGATTCAGTCAACCTTAGTAGAGAGGATAAGGGCAGCACAAGCAGGAGATCCACAGATTCAGAAGTTGCGGTCGGAGTGTAAATCAGGCCGTAGGAAGGAGTTAGTGATTCATGAAGATGGTACGCTCAGGTTTGGAAACAGACTCTGTGTACCGAGTGGAGACCTTCGGCAAGAAGTTATGTCCGAAGCTCATAGTTCTATTTACTCCATTCATCCAGGAGGAACGAAGATGTATCGAGATATCAGGCAGTTCTTTTGGTGGAATGGCATGAAAAGAGAGATAGCGAGATTTGTATCCAAGTGTCTGGTATGTCAGCAGGTGAAAGCCGAGCAGCAGAGACCAGCAGGATTGCTACAGCCGCTTCCTATCCCAGAATGGAAATAGGAGCACATTACGATGGATTTTATGACCGGTTTACCTAGATCCCCAGCTGGCAAGAATGCAGTCTGGGTAATAATAGATCGACTCACGAAGGTCGCTCATTTCCTTCTCTTCCGAGTTGGACAGACTACTGAGCAGCTAGCAGAAATGTACATGAAGCAGATAGTAAGGCAGCACGGTATTCCAGTTAGTATAGTATCAGATCGGGATACGCGGTTTACTTCCCATTTTTGGCGGAGCTTACACCAAAGTTTGGGAACCAAGTTAAGATTCAGTACTGCTTATCATCCACAAACTGACGGAAAATCAGAAAGAACCATTCAGACATTAGAAGATATGCTACGGGCGTGTACCTTGGATTTTGGCGGATCTTGGGAGGATCACCTTCATCTAGTGGAGTTCTCCTATAACAACAGCTATCAGGCTAGCATTCAGATGGCCCCGTTCGAAGCATTGTACAGAAGGAAGTGCAGGTCCCCTTTGGCATGGGACGACGTCGGAGAACGGAAGTTGTTGGGGCCAGAGATGATCACGCAGACTGTGGAGATAGTTAAGTTGGTCAGAGAGCGCCTTTGAGTTGCACAGGACCGACATCGTCATTGGGCAGATCAGCATCGTAGGCCTCTAGAGTTTAGAGTTGGCGACCAAGTGTTTCTGCAGATTTTGCCTACTCGGGGTATCATCAGATTTAGAACCCGGGGAAAGCTTAGTCCAAGATACGTTGGTCCTTTTAAGATTCTCGCTCGGGTAGGCGATGTGGCTTATCGACTTGCCCTTCCGCCTTTGTTAACTGGCATACATGATGTGTTTCATGTGTCCTAATTACGTGGGTACGTCCCGGATCCGAGTTATGTCCTCGATCATTCTGAGTTAGTCGTTGGTACCGACCTAACTTACGAGGAACAACCCGTGTCTATTTTGGACCAGCGAGAGAAGGTACTCAAGAATCGGACGATAAGCCTTGTCCGTGTTTCTTGGAACCATCACTCTTCGGGGAGTCAACCTGTGAGCGCGAGGACGAGATCAGATCTCGGTATCCGTATTTGTTTGACTAATGAGGTATTTTTTTTACGCCTTTTTGACACGATTCCATGCTTATCTGCACCTGCTTGTTTTGCACTTGTGATGTATGATAATAACTGCTATGATAGTTAACTTGTATATGATTGTGCCTTGCTTGTCCTGATTTTACTATCCTGTCTTGGTTGGAATTCCGAGGACGGAATTTTTCTAAGAAGGGTAGAGATGTCACTCCCCGATCCTGGAATACGTATTTTAATACGTAAACCGATAAATTGTATTTACTTTGTATTTATACGATATTTATACGCTGTATTTCTTCATGCATTTCCCAAAATATTCGACAAAATATTATTTCGTAATTTATTTTCTGCATTTGGGCCTACAGTTTTGGCTCATTTGGATAACCTATTCTTGGTTCACCAATGGTTCATCATGAACCCTTTGGTTCATCATGAACAAATGGGTTCAAGATTCTATATAATAACTCATCTCTCTCTCTCCTCTCATTTATTTCCTCTCATTTACTTTCCTCCACCAACCAAGGCAAGTACCAACTTGCTCAAGAGATGGATCCATAAATGATATTGATGTTTTCTTACAAAATTATTTGCCAAAATATGTTCTTCTTCTCATTCTATACTAGTTTAGAACTTGAAGTTTTCCATTTTGAAGCTTTAATTTTTGTAGATCTTGGTTTTAACCATTTTCGGATCTTCTTGGTTTTGATCTAGCAAACTTCATTATTTTCAAGTTTTGATGGTTCCATGTTGTAGAAAATTTTATTCTACCCAATTTTGACCTTTAAAAAGTTGGATTTGGACTTATTTTGACCAAGTTATGGACTTTTGAAGCCTTAGGTTCAAACCATGGAGTTCTTACTGATTTGGAGAAGATAGTGAGCAGTGTGTGCGAGCTTTTTAGCTTGCGCCACTGAGCTGCGCGCGCTCTTTAGCGCAGCGCAGTATGGACCCCATACGCTGCCTTTTGGAAGCGTATGTCTGGCATACGCTGCCTTGACAAGGAGTCGTATGGACCTCATACGCTGCCTTGATGAGGAGCGTACGCTGACCTGAGCGTAGGCTGACCTGAGCGCATGCTGACCTGAGCGTAGGCTGACCTGAGCGTAGGCTGACCTGAGCGTAGGCTGACCTGAGCGTAGGCTAACCTGAGCGTAGCCTGACTTGAGCGCGCTCTGACCTGGACTCCCCTATACCTTATATTTTTTATGTATATATTATATTGTATATATATATGTAAATGTTTGTGTATGCTATATATCCTTACGTCTTTTGTCCTGAGCATGATATGAGCACTAATGTGACCCCGGTGAACAAAGTGTTCCTACCTGATACTTGTACCTGAATGTTCCAGTTCTCGTTCATGCTCGACAAATGACTCGTAACTCCACGTGGCATATTTGCAATGATGTATTACACCAAGGAGGGTAGAACATGTTGACATACTGATTGACATGGATCCTCTTTTGGGGTACTCGTACTTGAGTACGACATTTAGGAGGATAATCATGCAGGCCACAGCATGTGAGTCCAAGATTTCACCTAGGGTTAAACTAGGCAACTAAATATACTAGATACATGGGGAGGGCAGAATCCCGAGATCGTGTTACACCAGCCGCCTTGAGATATTGTCTTGACGCGCCGGCTGGTCTCCACGGATACTATATCATCCGTAACGAGCGGATGACTGTATCCGATTAATTCCTGCTATATATTATATGTCTTGGCAAGGTGGCCTTACGAGGGACCTGTGCTCAATGACACCTGTCTACGCGAACCCCTGGGTTGGCTAGCCTTGCTGGAAAGATACGATCTGAGGATTTTGAAATAACATGATGCGAGGATAACATCGTCCCACTAGAAACTCGTAGACTTGATTGGCCGCAAAAACGACTTGCGTGTATCTTATTACCTTCCGTGAATAACTGAGGGAAGCGGACTGTCATGGTACGTGATCCAACCCACGTTCTTGTTTGATTGTTGGGTTGGTTATCGTACTATGACAGGCTGTGGACCGAAGTTATGAACGGAAGACTTATTCTGGTTGTGAAGTGCTACTCCTGTGAATGACTGAGGAACATGGTCTATCATGGTACATGATCCAACCCATGTTCTTGTTTGATTGTTGGGTTGGTTATTGTGCTGCGATAGGCTATCGACCGAAGTCACGATCAGGAGATTTTATTGTTTATACCTTTTTACTTATGTGAAAGTTATAGAGTACGACACGTCCCGACTCCATGCGGCACATTTTGTCCTTGTTTGGTTGTAAGGGTGCCACATGGGTTCGAGGATGATGCGCTACCCTATAATAGTAGCATGAGCATTATTATTATCAATCATTCTTTTAACTGGGTTTTTAATCTTAACTCTTGTGCCCCTTTGGCGGTACTTGCTATTCGGGGCTGACCCCGCTAGTTTTGTTTGGCCAGATCTCGTAGCAGAGCCAGAGGACATGATCTTCCTCCCTGACATCTATGGTGCATACTAGGAGCATGGCGGTTCGGGGACTCGAGTGGGTTTCTTCTCCACCACTCCTGCTTATATTTTTGTGTGGCATTTAGCCACCGGCACCTGTTAGCCGAATTACTTGATATTTTGTGTCAGTACATAATTGTAATTAAATAGACTGCAGCTGTGTATAATTTTGTACTCCCGACTCTCTGAGATAGCTAAATTATAAAGCTAGTCTCTCATGATCATTTTGATGAAGCGTCGGGGACGCCTTACTGCTTTATCTTTAATGTTCATTTATTTGCTGATGTGATTTGATTGATTGAGACATAGAACTCTGTAGGACCATAGGAGACTTGATTGTAGCATGTACCCCCTAGTCTCTCGACAGCCACGATCGCCGTATGACGTTACGTACCTCATATGGAGTAGCTGGCCTAGTCCGTCTCCGTATTTCGGTACTGGGGCGTGACAGGTTAGGTCTAGGTTTTTGATGATGAGATGGAGAGGGAGATGATGATGGTGGTGGAGGTGACCGACGCCAGGAGGGGGTGGGAGCGGAGGCCGGCGGTGAGGGCGAGGGAGAGAGATGGAGAGTGCCGAGAGAGAGAGATAGAGTGAACCGAGAGAGAGAGAGAGAGAGAGAGAGAGAGAGAGAGAGAGGGAGAGTGCGGGTGAGAGAGAGGTGTTGCCTCTCCTCCTCTCTTTATATATATATATATATATATATATATATAATATATATATATATATATATATATATATATATATATATATATATATATATATACCTTTCTTTTTCTTTTTCTTTTTTTTTTTTTTCTTTTTTTTTTACCAATAAATCCAAGCATGTAGACATGTGTCCCCAAGTGAAATTACCATTTTGTCCATGCTTCATGCATGAGGACATGTGTATAGATTAGGTGTCATGGTTAATTTGCAATTTGCAAATATTTACAAGGACTTATGTATAAATATTTTATTTTAGAAAAAGAAATGGGTTTAATTAAAATAAGATAATGATAATAAAATTAATGATATATATATATATATTATATATATATATATATATATATATATATATATATATATATATATATA
Source organism: Iris pallida (assembly GCA_029216955.1). Lineage (NCBI taxonomy): Eukaryota > Viridiplantae > Streptophyta > Magnoliopsida > Asparagales > Iridaceae > Iris > Iris pallida. The sequence continues at coordinate 24,912 of JANAVB010036819.1, forward strand.
TATATATATATATATATATATATATATAAAATATATATATATATATATATATATATATATATATATATATATATATATATATATATATATTAAAAAAATTATTAATAAATATAATATAAAGAAATAGACAACAAAGCAATATTTTATTAGGTGGCTATTACAGATAAAGCCATTCGATAGGAATTATCTAAGATATGCATACGGCATGAGTTTAAGGAACGGTAGGATGACGTGCACTCAGGAAGTCTCGAGGACGAGACTTATTTTGAGTGGTGTATTATGTAATGACCGGCTCTGCCCTAGCGGAACGCCGATTCAAACGGCAAGTGCAACACTCATTTCAATAATTGACTCGAAGAGTTGCATTGACCCGATGAAGTATCGATGTGAATCGATGCAAGAGTCACGTTGGCCCTTCAGAAGAATCCAGATTTAGACGTTCAAAGGCATGCTCAGAGTCTCGCTTGGCCGATGCGTTCATCGTTAAGGTGGGTGGCTCCGATGAACCTGTCTTTGCTTAGCCTAGACACATAATAATACAGATAATATTGCTAGATCGCTAGGCGATAACACCGTGCATGTTAATAAAATGACTCAACGCACCTAGCTAAGGGAATAATTCTATTTTGTATGCTTGTGTAGAACATAAAAATGAACTTGGAAAATTACTCGAACCCTCGCACCGTACTCCACGCTCGTGCTAATATACAACTTACGTTTCGAGTAGATTTACTTATGCGTTCAATTATGCACGAAATGCTAATTACTGGATCATATCACAACTTGAGACATGAAACAATAAATAGTTACTAAAATGAGACAGGAAGACTATCAACATAGTCGTTCCGAGCAGAGTATAGAAACATCGTAAGACTTAGGGACCAATGGGTCTCCAAAGGGGTTCCCGTACAGGGAGCTGTATTATGAATGAATGAACAAATAAATGAGTGAATGAATCAACGAATAAATGAATGAATAAGTGAACGAATTAATGAACAAGTGAAAAAAAAGAAGAGATAAGACTGAACGAAAGAAAGAAAGATAAGAAGAGAAGAATGATTAGCGAGAGGTATGACGGGACGTGCAACGGAGCTCGCTACCCGTACTGCACGGATGCCGCCGCCAACCTAGTCGATAATCGACTATGGCTCAAGACAGCTTACGGCTCAAAGACAGTCCCGTTAACTTAAAAATGACAAGACAATACGAAATGGTCGCGGATAACTCGGTACACGAGAGAAACAAATGAATAGTGATTCTAAGGCAATGATCAACGACATCGTGGCCGGCCTAGACAGAATTATGGCTTACGGGTAGTTTGGGTGCGGGCTCGGCCATCCAAGAGACGTAAGTCGGGTATTACGTGGCCTATCAGGGTGTACGAGCCATCACCGGCTGATAGGGAACCACGATACCAAGATGGATAGTTCAAAATAGCTTGTGGTGCCAGCGACCGGTTCATATAGATTAAGTTGGCTCGATTGCGGCAATCCGCATGTGAGACCTTGTATTAAAAAAAAATCTGTTGTTAGTCCCGGGGCTTGATCAAAGATGGAAAAATAGATGCAATCGAGATCTGAGATGTCACACAAAAACTTTGCAGTGATCCAACTCAAGATCTACGATAGTATAATAAATCAAATAGCCAAATTACAATCTGAAGAAGGGAAAAAGAGAAGAGAAGATCTCTCGTTCTTCCTTGCAAACGTGTTACAATTGGGACAGAACGAGTTACAATAAAACTAGAAAGAGATGAGAAGAAGAACAATGCTGGGGTGTCAAAACACCGTTGCTCAAAGCAAGATTCGCCCCACACGATCTGCTTTCAGGAACCAGCAAGTTGAAGAACTTGTGGAACGCTCGAAGTCACCTCTGTTCAGACTCCTCTGATGGACTTGCAATGGCGGCAGCAACTCTCTCTCTCTCTTTCTCCTTTTCTGACTTGTAATTTCGTAATCATCACAAAGGAGGCCAGAAGAGAGTATTTATAGAGAGAGGGGGAAAACCCTAGCCGCCTCTTCAGTTATAGAAAGATTGAATCAAATCCCAAAAGATAACAACAAGATTTAATTCAAATCCCACGAAATTAATTCAAATCCCACAAAGATAGGATCTGAATTAATTCAAATCCCATAAAGATAGGATCTGATTTAATCGCATTGATTCAGCCTTTCCATAACTGATTTGTAATCTGCACAGTCATCAGATCCCTCCATGCTGCAGCAGCAGCAGCAGCCTGGCCGCATAGACCGCATGAGCCGCATGGACCGCATGAGCCGCATGGACCGCATGAGCCGCATGGACCGCATGGACCGCATGTGCCGCATGAGCCGCATGGCCGCATGAGGCCGCATGTGCCGCATGAGCCGCATGGCCGCATGGCCGCTTGAGCCGCATGAGGCCGCATGCCGCATAAGACTGCATGGCCGCTTGAGCCGCATGAGGCCGCATGCCGCATAAGACTGCATGGCCGTATATGAGCCGCATAAAGACCGCATGACTGCTGACGTGCTAAGTGCAAAGTGCGCCAACAAAATGCCATATTACGCCTCATGAGCCCATGAGCCCGAGTCCGAGTCCGAGTCCGAGTTCGAGTCCGAGTCGGAGTCGCTAAGCCCCTTTGGGGCTTAGCTCCAAATGGAATTAATCCAAGAGAATGACAAAAGCATTAATACTTAATCCTTGGAGCCTTATTCTTACCTCCTTGTAAAATCACCTACATGGTTCCCTCCTTAGGGTCACCACCCCATGTGCATCTCTCAACAACACACCCAAGTATATATGTTGAGATAACTCATGGTGCATTTCCGATGTGGGACTAAAATTTACAAGGCATGTTGAGAGCAAGCTCTCTCCATGTAAAGAAAGCACTAACAATCCCCCACATATCATAACATATATATGTGTCCAGAGTTGAGCGTTTTCTACAGTAACTGTCCATTTTGCATTAGGATAGATGTCGCTGACGACTTGAATCTTCCCGCATGGGTTAAATAACAATGTGATACAAGAATGGACTACGCCTTGAATTCTGCACCACAATTGTAATTCTTCCCACTCACAAAGTGTAGTTACGTGTGCTTCTGGCTGCACATTAAAGGCCCTGTGCCAGCCTGGTTTCAGTGTATAATTTTGGGCGTCTACAAGTTTACCCTCAAGAGACGGCCTGATATCTCTTTCCATACACTATAGGTGAGTTCTTTATTAAAGAGATATGGCATGAAGCCTTGCGCTTCCTTGCGGTGCTACGCCGCTATGACATGGCCTGAAGCCGAGGCATTACCCCTACCTGGGAACCTCATCGTTGTGTCATACTACTGTAGCATGAGGTCACAAGCCTCTTTGTAGTGCCAAACTACCCAGTATGAAGCCTAAGGCTTCCTTGCGGTGTTACGCCGCAACGACATGGCTTGCAATGCCGAGGCTTTTCCCCTACCTGGGTACCTCATCGTGGTGTCGTGCCACTGTAACATGGGGCCATCCTCCCCTTTGTAGTGCTGTCTACAACTCTTTAATTACGTCATACAGCATTAGGCTACCTGCCTATTTGCGGTGTTACGCCGCTGTGACTTGGCTTGCAAATCCGAGGCATTACCCCTACCTGGGAATCTCATGGTGGAGTCACCGCACTGTAGCATGGAGTTTCACTCCTTGTAGTGCTGCTCTACCGTGCTTCCTGTAAAGCACACCAGGTATTCACTCTGTCTGAGAACTCATTAAGGCGTTTAAGCCAACCTTCCACAGGATCAGTTTTTCCACAAAAAAAATACATAGTAGACAACAGTGGTTATGGGTCCGTATCCCTTCCATGTTCCAGAGAACAAGTACCCACTGCTACCTGATAGTTTTCCAGTCAGTGATCCTCCTTTGAACCAAAAGTTAGATGCCTAGTAGATTTCTCTTTGAACTAATAGCATAAAACTTTATGGTAGGATTACAAAGACACACTATCAGAATGCCTTCAAGCCCATTTTACAAGCTGTGTCATCGACCAACTGGCGCTTGAGGCCCTTTGTGAACGGATCTGCCAGGTTCTTCTGACTCCGAACATCAACCACTGCAATTATACCTCTTTTGATAAGATCGTGTACTGCCCTGTGCTTCAACCGCACAGTCCTCTTCTTCCCGTTGAAGAGGTCATTTGATGCCACCGTCGCAGTCGCCTGGTTGTCACAGTATATCGGTATCGCCGGTATCTGAGCCCCAACCACTGGAAGATCATACATGAGCTTCCGAAGCCATTCTGCTTCATCTGCTGCAGTTTCAAGTGCATAGAATTCAGATTCCATGGAGGAACGAGAGAGTATAGTCTGCTTCTTCGACTTTCACGATATAGAAGCTCCACCCAAGGAAAAGACATATCCACCTGTGGATCTCTCGCTTTCCACCTCTGAACACCAGCTAGCATCACTGAAGCCTTCCACTATTGTCGGATACCCGTTGTAGTGCAGTGCATATGTCTGAGTTTTCTTGAGATATCTCATCACCCGCTTCACAGCTTTCCAGTGCTTAACTCCTGGGTTGCTTGTGAACCGACTCAGCATTCCCACGGCAAAAGCTATGTCAGGCCTTGTGGTAGTGGTTGCGTACATCAAACTTCCGATAACGCTAGAATACTCCAGCTGCCTGACGCTTTTGAATTTGGCTTCAGCTTCTGATCACACCTGTATGGCATATCGATCCCTGGAAGATCCTTATACCCATAGCATGTGAGCATCTTCTCAATGTAGTAAGATTGTGACAGCGCTACTCCAGTGTCTGTCCGGATGATCTTAATGCCCAAGATGACATCTGCATCCCCCAAGTCGTTCATACTGAACTTGGTTGAGAGGAACTTCTTTGTCTCTGTGACACAGCCTATATCCGTACCTAGGATTAGCATGTCGTCCACATACAGACGAACGATGACTCCTCTTCCATCAGCGAACTTTGTGTAAACACATTTGTCCGTCTCGCTGACTCTGTAGCCGTTTGACCTAATAACTTTGTCAAAGTTCTCATGCCACATCTTGGGAGCTTGCTTCAAACCATACAATAATTTTACCAACTTGCAGACTTTGTCTTCAAGACCTTTGACGACAAATCCATCTGGCTGTTGCATGTAAATCTCTTCGGTCAGCTCCCCATTCAGGAATGCGGTCTTTACATCCATCTGATGTATCACCAACTTATGTATAGCTGCTAGAGCGATTAACATCCTGATGGTGGTCATCCGGGCTACTGGAGCGTACGTGTCAAAGTAGTCTATCCCCTATTTCTGAGAAAATCCCTTGGCTACCAGCCTGGCCTTGAACTTGTCAATAGTTCCATCTGCCTTCATCTTCTTCTTGAAGATCCATTTACATCCGATGGACTTTTCTCCTTCAGGTAGATCTACCAACACCCATATGTTATTGGAGGTGATAGAGTCAAACTCGTCATTCACTGTCTTCTTCTAGAAGATAGCATCTCTGGTCTTCATCGCCTCATCATAGGTAAGCGGATCTGCTTCCACATGATAGGTGACAAAGTCATCTCCGAAATCTTTCGGTCTCCTCGCTCGCTTAGCTGACGGCTCTGCGAGTTCTGGTACAAGAGTTGTTTCCTCAACAATAGCTTCTTCTTGGACTACTGGCTCATATGAGATTTCAGTCTCATTTGCACCTACATCGTTTTTCGGAATGTCCGAAAGAACAATGTTTTTGTCTTTTGCAAACTTGTCTTCAAAGTATTCAGTATCGCGAGATTCGATGATATAATTTGACTCGATATCAAGAAATCTCCGAGCATCACTCTTCTCGGCATACCCCAAGAAGATCGCCTTCGTAGTCCTTGTCCCTAGCTTCTGAATCTTCAGATCTGGGAGCTTCACATACGCCAGACACCCCCACACTCGAATGACATTCAAGTTTGGTCTGACTTTGAACCAAAGTTCATGAGGAGTTACGTTCGAAGTTGCATATGGCACTCTATTTAGAATAAAAGTGGTCATCAATGCAGCTTCTCCCCAGTAGCATTTAGGAAGACCCGCGGTTAGTAGCATTGAGTTCATCATTTCTGTCAACGTTCTGTTCTTCCTCTCCGCTACTCCGTTGGATTGAGGAGAGTATGGAGCATTAGTCTCACATATAATTCCATGTTCTTTGCAGAACGATGCGAATTCATGAGACCTGTACTCCCCACCTCGATCACTCCTTAACCTCTGGAGTTGTTGTCAAGTCTGCCGCTCAGCTTCGGCCCTGAACTCTCTGAACTTCTCGAAAGCTTCGTCTTTAGACTTGAGCAAGTAGACGAACGCGTATTTTGAGAAGTCGTCGATGAAGGTTATGAAATACTTTATCCCGACCTTCGTGGAGAAATGTTTGAAGTCACAGATATCGGAGTGCACCAACTCCAGAAGATCTGTGCTTCTATTGACCCAATGAAAGGGTTTCCTTGTGATCTTCGTCTGAGCACACACCTCACACTTCTCCACCTTACCCCCACATTTGGAGATAAGTCCTAGACTAGATATTTTGTTAATTCGTTTACAATGAACATGTCCTAGTCTATTATGCCACAACTCAAGAGAATAATCAAAAAATGCAACTGCATTAATATCTTCAAACTGGTTAACAAGCTGAATTTTAAACATTCCTTCGGTTTGATAAGCCTTTCCGAAGTATGTTCCTTTCTTGGACATCACCATCTGACCAGCATTGATGTCCATCCTCAAGCCTGCGTTGCAGAGCAGGCTTCCAGAGATCAGGTTCTTGGTAATCGCCGGAACATGCTTCACACCTTGAAGCGTCAGAGTGTTCCCAGAAGTGAGTTTCAGTTCCACGGTCCCGATCCCCAGAACTTCAGCTTGGGCCTGGTTCGCCATGACAACCTTCTCAGATATCGGCTGGTACGTGACGAACCATTCCTTGCCAGAACAGATATGGCAAGTCGCACCAGTGTCTATCCACCAGTTAGAGTCGACCCCCATATTTGTGACCTGTGCGATCATAGCAACAAAGTTAGAAACCAATGAAACCTTATTAGGCTCACCTTTCTCTGATTGTTTAGGCTTAGATCAGCATTCACTCTTGTAGTGGCCTTTCTTGCCACAATTGCAACAAGTTACGTAGGACTTAGTCTTCTGTTGCTTGAATGAAGGACCCTTCACTTTTAGATTAGTGAAGTCCTTCTTCTTGGGATGAGAAGCCGCCTGCTTCCCCTTGAGATCTTTCGTCTGCACAAGATTGGCTTTAGCCAACTGTTTGGACAGAGTGTCCAACTTCTGTTGGAAACGAATCTCGTCCTCAACATGGATCTCTTGCAGTAGATCTCCCAAGCTAATGTCTAGCTTCTTTCTGTGCATCCTTGCATAGAAGGTACTCCATCCAGCAGGAAGTTTTGAGACGATCCCTCCGACGACAAACTTGTCGGGAAGGGGCATCTCTTCGTCTTCTAGTTTCTGACGCAGCATCAGAAATTCCTTCACCTGTGGCAGCATGGACTTTTCGTCCTCAAAGAGCAATTTGTGATATTTTTCAACCACAAACATTTTGCTCCTGTTCTTGTCTTCTTCATACAGATTTTCCACAGACTCCCATGTCTCTGGCAAGTTCCTTCTTCGAGTAGGATTCTGCCAGGGAGTCCTCCATAGCATTCAGGATGAGAAGCCTGCAGATGCTATTTTCCCTTCTCCACTTGGCCTGGAGTTTGGTAGCCGCGTTGATGGCGGCAGTAGATCCAGTGTCTGGAACAGAGGGTTCTTTCTCCAACAGAACATGATCAACGTCTTTTAGTTGAAGAGTTAGGTACACCTTTCTCTTCCAGACTTGATAGTGCTCTCCATCGAACTTTTCCAACTTGCAGAAGTCCGATTGGAGGAGCGAAGCAATAATGTTTTCCATCTACACGGATCTTGCTTTGAGATTGTTAGTCCCGGGGCTTGATCAAAGATAGAAAAATATATGCAATCGAGATCTGAGATATCACACAAAAACTTTGCAGTGATCAAACTCAAGATCTACGATGGTACAATAAATCAAATAGCCAAATTACAATCTGAAGGAGGGAAAAAGAGAAGAGAAGATCTCTCGTTCTTCCTTGCAAACGTGTTACAATTGGGACAGAACGAGTTACAATAAAACTAGAGCGAGATAAGAAGAAGAACAATGCTGGGGTGTCAAAACACCGTTGCTCAAAGCAAGATTCGCCCCACACGATCTGCTTCCAGGAACCAGCAAGTTGAAGAACTTGTGGAACGCTCGAAGTCACCTCTGTTCAGACTCCTCGGATGGACTTGCAATGGCGGCAGCAACTCTCTCTCTTTCTTCTTTTCTGACTTGTAATTTCGTAATCATCACAAAGGAGGCCATAAGAGAGTATTTATAGAGAGGGGGAAAACCCTAGTCGCCTCTTCAGTTATGGAAAGATTGAATCAAATCCCAAATGATAGCAACAAAATTTAATTCAAATCCCACGAAATTAATTCAAATCCCACAAAGATAGGATCTGAATTAATTCAAATCCCATAAAGATAGGATCTAATTTAATCGCATTGATTCAGCCTTTCCATAGCTGATTTGTAATCTGCACAGTGAGCGGATCCCTCCATGCGGTAGCAGCAGCAGCAGCCTGGCCGCATGGACCGTATGAGCCGCATGGACCGCATGAGCCGCATGGACCGCATGGACCGCATGAGCCGCATGGACCGCATGGACCGCATGGACCACATGTGCCGCATGAGCCGCATGAGCCGCATGAGCCGCATGAGGCCGCATATGAGCCGCATGCCGCATAAGACCGCATGGCCGCATATGAGCCGCATAAAGACCGCATGACTGCTGACGTGCTAAGTGCAAAGTGCGCCAACAAAATGCCACATTACGCCTCATGAGCCCATGAGCCCGAGTCCGAGTCCGAGTCCGAGTCGGAGTCGGAGTCGCTAAGCCCCTTTGGGGCTTAGCTCCAAATGGAATTAATCCAAGAGAATGACAAAAGCATTAATGCTTAATCCTTGGAGCCTTATTCTTACCTCCTTGTAAAATCACCCACATGGTTCCCTCCTTAGGGTCACCACCCCATGTGCATCTCTCAATAACACACCCAAGTATATATGTTGAGATAACTCATGGTGCATTTCCGATGTGGGACTAAAATTTACAAGGCATGTTGAGAGCAAGCTCTCTCCATGTAAAGAAAGCACCAACATCTGTAAAATCTGAACAACTAAGTTACTGAATGTAACATTTTTGAACAACGCTTGAGTATAACACATCCTAACAACTTGAGTTAAGCTGAATAACTGAACGAATGAGTGAACATAAACATATGAACAAAGATTTGAGTATAACATAACTTGACAAAACATGAATACTTCGTGAGTGAACAATCGAAAAAACGTAAGTACAAGACATTAAAAATATGATATCGCGTTCACCCGAGACAGGAACACGCCCTTGACACATCTTGATTGCTTATACAATCCGATAAGTCTTTACGTATAATATGTCGGCTAACTTGGTTTATCTCGACAAGCAAAATCGTACGGTAAGTATGGTAAGCTGCGTATGTTATTCCTATGCGACACTTGACATTAGTAACACGGGATAGGCTTTATATTATATGCCATGAAACTGATCCTAAGGCAAGATTAGTAAGACAATAATTGATAGATGGTGCACAAGAGTAAATTAAACGTGTTTGGTAATCTTAGCGAGTGGACGAGCTAGCCTCCCCACCAGTGCATAAAAATGTACTAATAACCACATAGTCTGCTTGCAGGGTACGGAAGAACCTCATCGGGTGCGGAGACTTCCCTCGAGCATGCTAAGGCATGAAGCTAACTCTGATGCCTTGGAGCATTGCAGAGGAACTAAAGCACCATATACAGGACATAATGTATTGGAACATCGTTACGAATCATTCCATGTTGTAAGCAACTTGGCACGCCTTTTATGTTTCTAGAGAGAGAGCTTGAGCGAATTGAAATCTTGGCCTTGTGTCGCTTGTAATACTTCTTGAATATCAATAAAAATTAATGAGTTTGTAATTTCAATTTGTGTTCATTTACTTTTCGCTGTAAATAGGAACACTTTGTGCGACTCTGTGGCCTAGCCTTAAATCGGTCGTTTCTGGACTTGGCCTTGCATGAGCGCGACCTAGGCTCGTGCGGCATCATATATTAGTGAGGACGATCAGTCCTTCGGGACCCGGGCATGACAACCTCTAGCCATGAATGATCGTTACAACCAGGATACAAAGGAGTCCTTGCATTCTCCAGCAACTCCATAAATTTTGCAGCATCGATATTCGGTGCCTCCTCAGTCGCATCATGATTGTATGGATCAAAATTAGGCCCTGCAGCATCGAAAACCATGTTCACCAAACCTTCGTCATAATCAGCATGGTCATGGACATCCATATACGGCTCCAAATTAGGCTCTGGCTCTGATGCTAAAGACACAAGTTCTCCGTGTGAGGTCCACTGATAGTAATTTGACATAAAATCTCTCGAGCACAAATGATATGTCATGTCCACTTCTGGATGATATTTCAAGTTGCGACATCTCACACATGGACACTTAATTTTGGTACGGTCTATGTACTAAGGGAACGCCTTGGCGAACTGCAGGAATTGCTCTACCCCCTGTATAAATTTATCCGCACACCGCACATGTCATCAAAATGATGATTGTACATCCGAACGATGCCACAGATAGTAATTCATATCCTTTTGAAGATAATTCTGTAAAGATAGATACACATTATTCAAGTATATTGTCCAAATGCATAGATTCATGAGTATTAAATGAGTATCATCACGTGTTCAATGTCAGCCCTTTTCTTCAAAGAAAATTTACTTCTGCAAGTCTTTTGAGGTTGTTCGAGTTATACAGAATTTCAGAAAATACTAAAAAAGACCAAATATTATAATTTTTCTTTTCTAGGATTTTTTTTTGTTATTTTTTTAATTTTTTTACTCCTTTTATTCTTTATATTTTCTCCTATTTTTCTGAAATCTATAGAACTCTAACAGCCTTAAAAGGCTTATAGATGTAAATTTACTTGTAAGAGAAGGGATGACATGGACAATTGACTTCGGGCTGACACGAACATTTACCTACGTATCTAAGATATTCAGCTAGCACTTACCTACATATCACCTTAACTCTAGGTATTTGTGTATCATATGGATATCATGTACTATGGTACACAATATCACATTGATACTATCTTGTATCTTGATATGAGGATACAGTTTCAAATATCCATGACACTAACTATACACACTAACTATACACACGTTCATCTTATATACTACTAGGATACTCACTCTATACACTCTAGTTACTACGATATAGACTTAGGTGTTGTCACGTGTTCTTTGTGATCCATTCCCCGAAAATGAAACCTCTGTCGTCATGTGTTCCTTGTGATCCCACAAGAAAAACTTGACCACGGAGTATCCAAGCTAGTACTTACCATGAAATACTTGGCGATACCTAGCTTGCACTTATAACTATATATTTTTTATATATCTATCTATCTATATAGATCATATATTAACCCTCACTAGCTCACTCATCCCTCACTCAAATATATACACATACACACCTCTCACTTGGACACTCTCATATACTTAACTATATTCTGATTCCCTTTCAAAATCTTTTAAGTAGTGGTCTAACAATTTCTAGTCCAAGAGCTATGATATTTGGTTATTAATAGGGTAATTTCTGGAAAATTTCTAACGATATTAGGAATCTAGACTTAATATGGTCCATTTAAATTCTCTAAAAATGTCAATTCTAAATTCCCTATAAATGAATTCATATACCTAATTTTAATTCTAAATTTTCCAATCAAAGAATTCACACACACACACACACACACACACACTACATAACAAGTGTGTCATTTCAATGTTTGTGTCAGTGTTTTGTGTGTCGTATCCGTGTCAGTGCCTGTGTCAACATGTGTGTGTGTCGTGTTTGTGTCAGCGTGTGTATCGTGTCTGTATAGATCTGTGTCAGTATGTCTGTGTCGTATCAGGAAAAATAAGAGGGTTAGGGTTACCTTCCTTGGTCGGGGTCGAGCCGGGGTTGCCGGGGCAGGGGCAAGGGGGGTCGGCTGTGGAGGACTGGAGCAGCATCAATAAAAGGTCAACGGTGGAGGACAGGAGCAGCATCGGAGGGGAGGGTGGTCGCCGGGGGGAGGGGATCACTGGTGGGAGGTCGCCGGGGGGAGGGGTCGCTGGAGACGAGAGGAGGAGGGGAAGAGAAATTTTGGAGAGAGCGGGAGAATGAAAATTTTGGAAAAAAATAATAAAAAGTCAATCGGCCAACAAACCCTATATGAAATAATTTAGCGACGTCCGCGAAAGATGTCGCTAAACGTCACTGTCCACTAATATACTTCTGACATTCTAGTGGAGGAGTCGCTAAACGTTGCTGCCTAAAATAAAACAGCGACGTTCTCCGACTAAACTGGGACATTTACTTTCTAAATCATAATGTGTGTCGCGAACTTTTGCTGAAAGTCGCTGATAGTGACGTTCAGCGACAACCTCTTTAGTCGTCGCTAAATACAACAAAATTAGTGACATTTTTAACCGACGTCGCTAATCTCGTCGCCAATATGACTTATTTTGGTCGTGGAACATATACGACATATTGATCAGTCTTGGTGCTTGCGTGAGACTGTACGTTCATAATCTTCAGGTGGGTCGGTGTCATTTTTGTGATTTTTTTACCAATACTTGTCTCCTCCAGTCCCAACCTTTCTAGGATTTCAAACCACAACAAGAAAGGCATTCAAATAATCGAGATCTTTACCAGTTCATCGACCTTTATCTCCCTGATGTACTCGTCGATCATTACCGTTGGTTCGTTCTTATCGTCAAACGCATGTTGTAAGCCCCCTTGATTTCCAGGGTTTATTGTAATTTTAATTTTATAAATTATTTATCAATATATATTTTAACACTATTAGTTTTGATCATTAAATATACTTTTTTCTAGCTTCGATTTTTGGAGCGACAGTAATGCCAATCTCTAAAAATGTCCTTCAAAAGTTTTGATATAGACATATCTTCATTTTGATATATCATCTTCCACTTAAACGTTTTCCCTTACATTGTATTTACCTTGCACAAATTTTGGGTCAATTTAGGCCAATTTCACATCTACCATAAATCTTGACTTATTTTTCAATTTAATTTCGGGACTCAACTTCGATCCAACCCAAATGACCCAATAAATAATTTTGAGATATTTTGAGCCTATTATATACATGCCAATGGTGTGCCACTCAATCGAGTTCTTATGGGCTATTTATTTTTAAATGGCACACAAGAGTCAATTATCGACTTATTGGACTCCATTTGATCCAAATAATTCCACCAACCTAAAACTAGTCCATGTATGGTTCGTAGAGCCTATCCCAGGGTACCCTTGCCTATTAGACATATTTTGTGCTGGATTTTATAAATTAGTGTGCAGCCACATTATTTAAATCTATTTTTAAACAAACACCATAACAACTTTCCTAAAGTGGATTTCTATTTAAATCTTTTTTGGACACATCTTTTTGCATCTTTTGATTTAAATATCAAATCTCACCAAACCATTTCCAAATGAATCCCAACACTTAAAGCTTAGATTCTTTATATTTTAAAATAATAAAACATGTTCGGCCTCACGAAAAACACCAAGCCCCTTCTCCACTTTCTGTCCGCGCGCACCTCTTAGTAACTCGACCAGATTTCTCCCTTCCCAATCCTTTTTATCCCTTACACCTTCTCTAAACCCCTTCTAACATCACCCATTTTCACTCTAGCAAGTGCCCAAGGCACCACAACTCCTTTGGTAGTCGACGCAAGGCCTCAAAGTCGGTGTAACCTCATCCGATCAAATCTGTGAACAACAACAGGTTCATCGACTTCGTGCATATGTTCTTCTAACGTTTTGTTATCTGTTTGCTATGAAGCGAAAACTAATGTGTCCTCTACCTTCCCATAAAGTTTCAGGCGATGGTTTGATCCCGTTTGGTCGGGACAAGCGTTTTGCGAAGACGTGTTCAGACTGGACTCTTTTTCTTGTGCGGTGGTTTTCATCTCCTTGGATCGCCTTTCGACACCAAGAAAAATACTCGGTGAAGATCCTAACTCGAGCCTCTACGACTCCCCCAAATTAGATTTTGATATCTTAATCATTTTTATATTTATTTGTTACCATCTTCGTCAAACAAATTTACCGTAATTGAATTTCCATTGAGACAATTATTTTGAATATTTAGGGACTTATTTTAGAATATAAAATTTATATTTTCCATGTATGTTGGTTTCAAAAACTACTGACAAGTTGCTATTTATGATACTAGTTAGTAGTGATATATATTGTTGTGTTATTTTCTTATATATATATATATATATATATATATATATATATATATATATATATATATATATATATATATATATATATATATATATATATGATAAAATATCCAAAATTATATACACCATTATTTCAAATATTAGAATATTAAATTTATATTTATGTTGGTTTCAATTTAACCGGCAGTTGGACCTATTATGCTAATAAACTGATATATTTATTAGACGCATATTTTCCTTATAAATATTATGATCAAATATGGTTAATAAATATTTTAGTAATAATTCCAGAACTAATAAGTATGATTTTTAGTTTATAAAATATTATTTTTATCTAGAAGTACGAAGATGTATATTTTAGGCATAGTTATATATATTACATATGCTAGTTAGCTATAATATGTTGTCGCCTTGTTTTTCATATATATATATATATATATATATATATATATATATATATATATATATATATATATATATATATATATATATATATATGAACTAATAAGTATGATTTTTAGTTTATAAAATATTATTTTTATCTAGAAGTACGAAGATGTATATTTTAGGCATGGTTATATATATTACATATGCTAGTTAGCTAGAACATGTTGTCGCCTTGTTTTTCATATATACATATATATATATATATATATATATATATATATATATATATATATATATATATATATATATATATATATATATATATATATATTCCCACTAATCTCTACTCATGCTTTCCTAACATCCAACCATACACATTACCTAAACTAGTTACCTATACATATCCTACACTTGGACACACAACTAAACATTTACCTATACCTAAATTCATACAAACACATCACACACAATTTACACTCCAAAATTTCCTGTTATCTGATACCTCTCTTTATATACTGTTATTGGCTCACCTAAAATGCACATTGGTTCATTTTGCCCCTCCTCATTTTATTGCTGCCAATACCCTAAGCAAGCACTACTGTAGAAGAATCCCCAGCTTTACTATTGTCAACAACAAAGCACACTAAGCACTGCTAAACATATGTGTGTTTGTATGTATATATATATGTGTGTGTGAGTATATATATATATATATATATATATATATATATATATATATATATATATATATAGATATATATATATATATATATATGTGTGTGTGTGTGTGTGTGTGTGTGTGAGTATGTGAAAGTCTATATATATATGTATATATATACATATATGCTTTTGGTTGATAGAATATAGTTTATGTGCGTTTGTATATTAGTGTTTATAACCATTGGAGTATTAGGACAGATTAGGATCGACCCAAAGACCTTAGTTTAGTCGAGTTGACCGACAAGTTGACCAAGTTGACAAAAGTCAACTTTGGGTCAAAATTGATCCAATTCAACTCAAACGAACTTAGAATGACCTAAAAACTTGTGTGTGACCTAAAAATTTATATATATATATATATATATATATATATATATATATATATATATATATATATATATATATATATATTCCCACTAATCTCTACTCATGCTTTCCTAACATCCAACCATACACATTACCTAAACTAGTTACCTATACATATCCTACACTTGGACACACAACTAAACATTTACCTATACCTAAATTCATACAAACACATCACACACAATTTACACTCCAAATTTCCCTGTTATCTACTACCTCTCTTTACATACTGTTATTGGCTCACCTAAAAATGCACATTGGTTCATTTTGCCCCTCCTCATTTTACTGCTGCCAATACCCTAAACATGCACTACTGTAGAAGAATCCCCAGCTTTACTATTGTCAACAACAAAGCACACTAAGCACTGCTAAACATATGTGTGTTTGCATGTATATATATATGTGTGTGTGAGTATATATATATATATATATATATATATATATATATATATATATATATATATATATATATATATATATATATATATATATATCTATATATATATTTGTGTGTGTGTGTGTGTGTGTGTGTGTGTGTGTGTATGTGAAAGTCTATATATATATGTATATATATATACATATATGCTTTGGTTGATAGAATATAGTTTATGTGTGTTGTATGTTAGTGTTTGTAACCATTGGAGTATTAGGACAGATTAGGATCGACCCAAAGACCTTAGTTTAGTCGAGTTGACCGACAAGTTGACCAAGTTGATAAAAGTCAACTTTGGGTCAAACTTGATCTAATTCAACTCAAACGAACTTAGAATGAACTAAAAACTTATGTGTGACCTAAAAATTTATATATATATATATATATATATATATATATATATATATATATATATATATTAGGGGTTCATAATCGTTAGACTACATTCGGAGCCGGACCATTGATTTATTTTCTTATCGATATTCCAGGCAAGATACCTTGTTATTTCTATTTATTTACTTTAGCTCACCAAATTACTTGAATTTAGTTATTATTTATTTTATATAATATAAAATTGTTCTTTCAAATCATACTTAGATGCAAATTACTTTTTTATGTTCTTCGTTACTTTTGTTTAATTACTCTGTGCATATTTGACCTAAAATTAAGAGACCGTACTTTGTGTCGCATTCATTGGCATTAACACATGTGTGCCACGAAGTCGTAAGTCGCATATTGATTCGGACTTGCATATTGACTGATCATCGACGTACATGCCGTACGATATGTTATAACTGCTAATAGGATTTGTATAATTAGTAGACTTAGCAGTCACGCCAGTGTAGGGGCACGAACAGTGGGTACGTCCCGCCTATGCCGCAGTGTCGGCGGTAGAACGTTGTTCTAGGTCGTTATCACAACTAACCATAATATGATATATTCTCCAAATGGAGGCCAAATCACAGAAGGTACAACTCAATCACAAGTCTAAATATGAAAATAGCACAATATTATAGATATGAAATCTTCAAATGAAGATCCAAACAGAAGGAAATAAATCCAAGTTTAACAACATCAAGTCTCAACATCTCAAAATAATACAACTCTGAATCCACAACACAAATGACCTAAAGAAATAAAATAAGCAGTCTAGCTATCTAATCTAGACAATGGTAACATCCTCAGCAGCTGCCTGAACCTCCAAGGGATCTAGGCCTGCTCCGTAGTAGGTAGGGCAGAACTCCTCCTCATCCTTTGTAATATTTTCAACAGATCCAGTCAGGACATGAACGAGCACATATCACTCAAACAGTTCATATCATGGCAGGAAATATATAGAGTGAGATACATGAACTATAAAATGTACATAAAAGATAAGAGAGATATGATAAACTGGAATATATATGTGTATATATATATATATATATATATATATATATATGTATAGAAGTAAGAACTGTAAGTGACTAAGTGATTTAGAGCACAAGATGGTATGTAATCGGCTTGGGTTTGCACATGAATAAACTGAGTTGCACATGAATAACACAGTTTCACATGAGAGCTGTGTTGCACATGAAGTAACACAGTTGCACATGAATATGTACAGAGTTGCACATGATGGAAAAATCACATAACCATTTATACTCACCCCTACCCCAATCAATACACAAGGATCTAGTCAAGTTACGTTACGCACATGATGGTTTGGTTATACATGAAGCACATGGGAAAACATGGCCGTACATGAAAAATCATGAAAGTACATGAACGTACATGAGTGCACATGAGAGTACATGAATAACACGAGAGCAAAGAATACGTGATGTACACGAAACACATGACACGAAATACCCGATGCGCCCGCTAAGGGGGATAATATCTCATAAAAAGATCCATATAGTACCAACCCATGATAACAAGTGTCAGCATCAAGTAAAGTAATTTAGAGCATGAATATAAGTCCTAGCAAGTATGAAACGATCAGAGAAGATACTTGCCTGATATTCTGAATAGCTGATTAGAAAAGATGTCCAAATCGGAGTAACTGAGCCCTATTTAGAGCAACACAGGTTACAACGTATCCAAGATGTAATAAATAAAGTTTATAATACATTCTACATGATTCTAGGTCTTTTTAGGCCAAAGTTAACTCATGGTCAACTACGGTCAACAGTCTAGTCAAACTATTCAACTCTAGTCAACTAGTCTAGGGTTTTCAACTACAAGTCTAACCAACTCCTATGTATATATACCATATATATATACATAGACAAATCTAAAGAGCATAGCCTATAGGATACCTAAACACAAAGCCTATATACAATACGCACATACATTAACACATACCTACTTATATTATATATATATATATATATATTAAAATATAGGCCAAACCTACTGATGAAGGAGGTCCGGGCTTCAGCAGACTTGCCCACATCGTGGACGCCTGCTCCATTAAGTTATGGTGGAAGTTGCACACTGTCCTCCTTATGGACGAGGTTCATGAGAGCTTGGTACTCCAGATTCTCCCATCTGTCG
The DNA here is from genome assembly GCA_029216955.1 of Iris pallida. NCBI lineage: Eukaryota > Viridiplantae > Streptophyta > Magnoliopsida > Asparagales > Iridaceae > Iris > Iris pallida. The sequence goes on from JANAVB010036819.1 coordinate 43,709, forward strand.
GAAGCGTGCACTAACAACAGATCCTCATCATTGTGGAGCCGTATCGTTCGGGGTCGCAGCATCGCTGAACCTCTTATTCGTCTCTAGTTGGAAAGACGGTCGCTCCCCGACCTGTCTGGAACGGTGGTTAGGTTCAGATATCATTCATCCCAACACCCTTACTCCTACTCCGCAGGGCCTGCGAAATTAGAGACCTTTGGGAAGACAGTTCCGGATGAAATTGGAGGAAGGTCAGAGATTGGATGGGCCAGCCGGCGACCAATCGTCTTCTTGCGGCTAATCTGCAGATTTCAGAAACACACGACACTTGGAAATGGTCTCCCAACCCGGGTGGGACATTCACCTTGGCTTACGCCAGACTAATTGTCAGAGACAGAGGAGTGCCGAACATCGTTTATGCCAAATTTTGGCAGGCATGCCTTCCCATCAAATGGTCTGTCCTCATCTGGTGTGCTATTCGCCGGAAGATTTCGACGGATGACATCATCAGAACTATAGGATTCAGCCTCGTTTCAAAATGTCACTGCTGCGAGGAACACAAGTCAGAATCAGCAGAGCACATCCTTCTTTCGGAAGATCTGGCTGCAGGCATATGGTCCAAGCTTCACAATAGTCTTGACATTGCTCAACCGACTGGGGGCTTCTACGATCTCCTGGCCTTTTGGAGCCGCTCCCACGGACATCAGATCGTAGCAGCCGCCGGTATTTAGGTTCTTTGGAAAAACAGGAACAAATTCAGATATGAAGGGCGCCAAATACACAGTTGTACAAAGAGGTCATCAAACAATGCTACAAAGTCCGGAGGCGCTGCTCTCACGTCTCCAACTCGTTCTGGGAAGCCCTGGCTTAGGCCGTCCCCCCTCCTTTTTGGTGTGCGCGTCTCGCACTTGTCTCTTTCTGTCATTTTGTTGCGTTAACGCTCTTACTTATATAGGCTTCGGCATTTTGCGCCTATTTCTTCAATAAAAGTTGGGGATTTCTGTTAATATATATATATATATATATATATATATATATATATATATATTTATATATTTTAAAATATATATATATATATATATATATATTTAAAATATATATATATATATATATATATATATATATATCTATATATATATATATATATATATATATTCAAACATATAATATATACATAGGCTAATAAGTTAAACTACATACAATACTATATATATAATCTATAAACCAAAATCCTATATATAACTTAGGCTACAAAACTCACATACATATATACATTCAAGCAATATATAACATACCAATACATATCGTATATATTATATATACAAATCATATATACAAATATATATATACAAATCATATGGGTCTAACTTATATAATATATATATACACAACATAACATATATACTTATCATAATATCTAGACACTAACTAATAACATACATACATATATTTAAAGAGAAATATAAAAATATATATATATATATATATATATTAAATATATATATATATATATATATATATATATATATATATATATATATATATATATAGAGAGAGAGACAGAGAGAGAGAGAGTGTGTGTGAGGTGGGGATAGTGTTGCAAGGGTGTGTGTGTGATATGTGAAGGAGGACAGGTGTGAGTAGGGGGTGAGTATTCGGTTTATTTCGGTTCCAACCGAACTGAATAACCGAAAACCGAATTGGACCTAAAATCGAATAAGCAAAACCGAAACCGAATCGAATTGGTCAATAACCGAACCGAACCGAATTAAATCGATTCCGTTTTCAGTTTATTCGGCTTTTGGGTTTATTTTTATTTTTTTGTTAATATATATAATAACTAAATATACCTAGATATATTTATTATATACCTATAGTATATACCTATATATATATATATATATATATATATATATATATATATATATATATATATAAACTAAATTTTCTTATTCGGTTTTCGGTTTTGGACCGAAACCGAAACCCAAAACCGAAACCGAATAAGAAAATTTAGTATTTTCAAAACCGAAACCGAACCGATTATTTTTAAAACAGAACCGAATCTCTTATTCGGTTCGGTTCGGTTTTCGTTTCAAAATCGAATAATGCTCACCCCTAGGTGTGAGGGATGGAGGTATGTTGTGGGGGTGAAAACCCCAACCTGTGATCCAATGTTCAGGAACAACACAATGCCTACAACATACATACATACAATTCCATATATATATATATATATATATATATATATATATATATATATATATATATATATATATATATATATATAAAATATATATATATATATATATAACACATATAAAAAAAATATATATATATATATAACACATATACATATATAACACATATATGAAGGTATACAATAGTACATACATATATATACATTCATAGCATATAGGTAGGTAATTATATATACATATATATGAAGAAAAGAATGAAACACAGCAAACAAACAAACTCACGTAAACCTGAGATTATGTGACTGTTCACAAAGTATCCAAAACCTGAGAATCAGTTTCAACCTCAAAAATTGATTTCAAAACAAACGACCCAAAATAAAAACCAACTGTTCAAAACCAAAACCACAATGTAAACATCTTAGAATTATAGTTATAAACCCATAGTTCTCAATCCCAGGAATGAATTCAAAATCCAAAACTTACCAAACCCCCAAAACCTGAGAATACATCTCAAAACTGGAAATAACAGTTTATATGTAAATACATCAATTCGAAATCAAATTTCATCAAGTAAACTTCAAATTTGAAATAGGAAACAAGTGCCCAGTGGTAGGGACAAACCCCACGTGTCCCAATGAGTCCAAAATGTGTCCATTAATTGGACACAAAGTGTCAAATTATCAAAAGAATCAAAGTATTAGAAAACATAGTGAAGCAGTCTCGTGCGGCTATGCCAATGGGTCTAGGACACGACACAGTGCTTGACAGTGTCTCGTGCACGTATCCACGTGTAGAGGGGGTCTAGGGCTAGGTGGTCGACACATCACCATGTGTCCAAGTCGTGTCGTGTCGTGTGTGTGAGTGTGTATCAGAGAGGTCTGTGCGTGTGTGTGTGTGAGTGTGGTACGACATCTGTGGAGTCGAGATCTCCTCGATTTCTCCATGAAATCAAACAAACATCGTGTACATGCTGACAGAAATTTCCCCTAGGTGTCCACCAAAAATGGTGCCACCACGTGGCGTGTCCGACGAGAACGAACACGACAGCAGCAGGGGAGCACTGTATTCCCCTGTGCAGTGTCCAGCATGCGTCCCCGTGTCCATTTTGACATGAGAAACGACACGAAAATCAACTCAGAGAGATACCAAATTAATCTACACATAATAAGCTACAAATATATCTAATTTGTTTTGAAAATTATTAACATTTAATCCATTGAGGTATTTCATGAAACACCTTACACTACACTCTGATACGCCTCCGATACGCGTATCAAATGGACACAAATTTCTACCAAACTTGGTCAACAGCTAGGGGACCCTAAATTAATGCATCTATGGAAAGAAATCAGAATCTAAATAGGTTTAGGAGCCATTACCTATTGAGAGTTAGAATCTCAATGAAAAGCCTTAGGAATGAGATCCTTCTCCAATTGCTATGGTCCAATTAGCTCCAAATCCTTGCTAGCTAGCTTAGACCTCCTCTACACTAGGGGAGTGTGATGCAAAAGACTAGGCTCAATTTGGAGAAAAGGGAATGATTTGGGGAAGAACACAAATTAGGGTTTGTAGGTGTAATGAAAAGAGGCAAGGAAAGGGCAAAGAGATGTTATATAGGGGAAGGGGGTATTTGATGGCAGCCAAGGATTTTTCTAGGGTTAGGGTTTAAGTTCTATGGGATTAAAAAGCCTCTACAAGTGTAATTCTAGCCTTTCTAGCAAAGGCCCAAAGCAAAATATTAACAAATATCCTAATCCTAACTTAATATCTAAATATTACTAACCCTGTCATGATGGAAGCTTCTAATCTAATATATAGGCTCAAGACTAATATCTAGGTTAGGGCAATTCTAGGTTAAGGCTTAACATAATGATTTGCACAAAATTAATTAATAAAAATTCATCTTCACTAAAAGTCAAAAATGACCAAAATATTCTTAGACTAAAAAGTGGTAATTAGTCAATCTAATCACATGGTTAGGTCCCCATGGTCATGTGGTTAGTATCTAGGTCAAGTAGTATTTAGGATTACACTATCAAAGTACCAAAATCACAATTCACTAATTTAAATAGTATTAAATTAATTAAAATTCACCAAAAATTACTTACATGATTTAAAATCCTATTATTCAATGGCAAATCTTACAAAAGTTCAAAATTACTCTTATTTGAGAAAAGTGGTGGTTACATTAGCAGTTATTAGAGATATTGTGTCTTGGATGCGACATAGTTAGGCATGGGGTAGGGAGGACAGGTTCTTAGCGTATGAGCTACTATGCACATTTTCTTTCAGTGACCGTACTCTTCGTCGAAGATACGGGTTAACGACCCTGTGTTTACTGATGACCTCTATCGTTCAAGGAACGTTATACTTTGAGACCTATGGTGTCCAAGATGGTACTATGTCAATCCCATTTCTAGCTAGAAAGCCCATTCGTTGAAGGTTGTTCTTAAATTGCATATTTACATATAATGGTTTGGTGACCCTTATCCGTTTTCAATATACATATTTTTCAGTATGGTCATATACCAGATCATGGCATGGAATAGTATTTTATCATGGAATAGTATGCCACACCGTGTCCTTGTTTGGTTATATGTGTGGTTCACTACTTCGATGATAGAATACGGAACCTGTTGTGATCCAGATTCAATCTAGGATTATGGCATGGAAAGGTTTTTTTTATCACGAAATATGGTGCCACCTCTTTTCCTTTTTTGGTTGTGGAGGTCATACACTATTTCGAGGAAGGAATATTAGACCTTGTTGTGATTCGGATTTATTTTTGTGAGCAGTTTATATGGCATGTTGTGTTTATCTTGTTACGTCCCTCTAAGGACCTGGTGATCTCTCCAGGTATTGGCTGAGCAGTTGTTGTAGGATAGTTAGATAGTGATGGTTACGGTACTGGAATTTCAGGCATATTTTATTGGTATTTTTTTATGTCCCTCCATATCTATATTATCTCATATTGACTTATATTGCTATTATAGCCTAGTATTTGCAAGCTTACTTTTTTCTCGAGCTTGTTCGAACATGTAATATATTATGTTCATTCATAGTATCGATTTCATGGATTGAGATGTAGATAGTTGTTATGTTATTGTGCAGAACATACAGCTTACCTTAACAATTTATATGTATACTAGTTTGGCTGGAGTCTACTAGTTACGTAGCTGGCAAGCTTACGTATTACTAGTCTCACGTATTTTAGGATTGGGGTCATGTGACACATGCACCATCTCGATCTATGGAAAACCTATCCTTTTATTGCACGTCTTCAACCTTCCCTCTTCCTTGAGTTCTTGTATATGATGAATTTGGAGGATGATAAATAGAGAGGGTGGTTGAAATTAAACTAGGGCTCAGGGTCGAGGGAGGAGGAGAAATTGAGGTGGACTAATCAATGGATCTCTCTTCCTTCTCTCTCTTTTTATCTGGATATATAGTTAAGAGGAATCAATAACATCTCTTTGATCTTTTAATCCCTAAAATTCCAAAAGAGCATAATATAAATTAGGGTTTGCAAATTTCGTAACAGTTATTTCCTTTGGTAAAAAAACAATCATTTTAAAATTTATTTATTTTTAGTATTCAAATTAACGGCTTTTTAGTTTCCAACGGTTTATTATCGTTAGAAAATGGTAACCATAAAAAATGTTAGGATTTGATAAAGTCTTATGCTAGAAAAACCATAATTTGTTTAGTGTAACTAAATATTTTGTAGAATAATAGGAAGGAAAAAAAAAGAAAATTTTGTTGTACGTTCTTCTCTCACATCCCGGTTGGATAATATGATATAGAAGAACAACTTTTAAGGAATAAGAACTGTCTAGGATTTTTATCTCCACATCGATCCAACCATAAATTATATCCGCCACCAAACATAGAATTTGAAATTTCAAGCCTATATCCAACTTCCCCCACCAAATATAGGATTTGGTGTACTAAAGTCATCTCCAATGGAGTTACTATCTCCCTTATTTTTATGGTAGAAATTTACTTTAGGAAAAAAATTCTCCCAAGCATGATTTTTATCCCAATTTCTATACTATGTGTTAGAACCGGGGCACAATTTTTCAATGAAAAACCGAATGAAACAGTTGTAAGAACAACGTTCTAACGCAACGCTTCAAGGAAGGTGCGTAACAGAGATCCTAGAAGGATTCTGGAATACGAAAATCTAAGAAGATTTCGTAAACGTAGCAAACGATAGTAGTGCTTCTAAACAGAAGGTACTAATCGAAATGCTAAAGGCAGCAACGAAGGTGACAGACGATAGATGGAAGGTGGTGGCCTGCTGGGGTGTCAAGAACACCAGTGCTCAAAGCTATATCCGTCCACATGGTCAGCTTTCAGGAACCAACAAGTTCGAGTGAACTCTGGAATGCTCTGGAAAAAATACTCTAAGACAGACTGCTCGGAACGACAAGGAAAGAACTCCAGTTGCACGAGGAGGAACAAGGTGCACAGCAGCTCTCTCTTCTCTCTTTTTGAATTTCTAAAATCTTCGAAGTGTCCCGAGAGGGAAAAGAGGCTCTGAATACATAGCCACTGCTGTAACTGCCCAGATCCGAGATGTGCGCAATGACTTGAAATCAGATCCAAATTATCTGGATCAGTTATCGCACGTTACGAATCAGTCAGAACGTGGACAGCTACGAACTGCTCGTGTTGCGCCAATTGAACGAGTTGCGCATGCAAAACCAGCGCATACTGCATGCACTGTGCGTACTGTGTGCACTGCGTACGCCAGCGCACCCGTACAACCCGTGTAATCGACCATGCGCGCACCCTCTCACAACCCAGCGTACCACCGCACGTGCGCACCCCGTGCAACCCAGCGTACTCGTGCACCCTACGTAACCCAGCGCATCCTGCGCAACCCAACGCAACCTGGGCGCACAACTGGGCCGCATAACATGGGTGCGCAACATGGGCCGCACAACGTGGGCACGCAACCTGGACGCGCAACGTGGCCGCGCAAGTGGCTCACGTAACGAGCGCAACCTAAGCGTACTATGCGCCTAGCGATGATGCTGACATGCTAAGTGCAAAGTGTGCCAATAAAACACCACATTATGCCTCATGAGCCCATGAGCCCGAGTCCGAGTCTGAGTCCGAGTCGCTAAGCCCCTATGGGGATTAGCCCCAATGGAAATTAATTTTCCACAAGCAAAAAGCATAAATGCTTTTCTTGGAGCCTTATCCTTACCTCCTAGTAAAATCACCCACATGGTTTCCTCTTTAGGGTCACCACCCCATGTGCACATCCCAACAACACGCACAAGTATATATGTTGAGATAACTTATGGTGCTTTTCCAATGACTTTGTTATGCATGTTGAAAGCAACCTCACTTCATGTCATGGAGCAAGAGCACCAACAATCCCCCATATATCTCGGCATATATATGTGTCTGGGTTAAGCATTCCCTACAGTAACTGTCCATTTTGCATTAGGATAGATGTCGCTGACGACGTGAATCTTTTCGTATGGGTTGAATAACAACGTAATACAAGAATGGACTATGCCTTGAATTCTGTACCACAATTATAATTCTTTCTACTCACAAAGTGTAGTTACATATGCTTCTGGCTGCACATTAAAGGCCTTGTGCTAGCCTGGTTTCAGTATATAATTTTGGGCGTCTACAAGTTTACCCTGAAGAGACGGCCTGATATCTCTTTCCATACACTATAGGTAAGTTCTTTATTAAAGAGACATGGCATGAAGTCTTGCGCTTCCTTGCGGTGCTACGCCGCTTTGACATGGCCTAAATCTGAGGTATTACCCCTACCCGGGAACCTCATCGTAGTGTCATACTACTACAGCATGAGGTCACAGCCTCTTTATAGTGGCATTCTACCCAGCATGAAGCCTAAGGCTTCCTTTCGGTGTTACGCCGCAACGACATAGCTTGCAAGGCCGAGGCTTTACCCCTACCCGGGTATCTCATCATGGTGTCGTGCCACTGTAACATGGGGTCACCCTCCCCTTTGTAGTGCTGTCTACAACTCTTTAATTTTATCATACAGCATTAGGCTACCTGCCTATTTGCGGTACTACGCCGCTATGACTTGGCTTAGAAAGCCGAGGCATTACCCCTACCTGGGAACCTCATGGTGGAGTCATCCCATTTTAGCATGGAGTTTTTGTCACGACCCGATCCTAAATTATTGGGTCGAATCGGATCATGCCCAGCCTACACCGTTGTGAGACGGCGACAGTAAGCTGTTCTATGACCGGCTTGGGTTGAAATACTTTGAACAATATTTTCCAGCAATTTTCAGCAATTCAGTATTTGAAACAATATGATTTGAATAGGTAACGTCTTTGACCGCTTGGGTTGTACAATAGCATCCTAGCGACGCGATACGGCTTATCCCCGTGTATAAGAGGGGTAAGCTCGCACAATAACAATATGCAATATGAGGGATATTGGTCATAAACGCTACGCTATTCCCCTAATATCCCCACAATCAATATCAATCAATATTTGAACCCTAGGAGAGGGTTCCGTGTAGCAATGTGGTTTAAGCATGCAACATGACAATTACTAAATAAAATGCAAGAAACATAACCGTAACTTGTCTTTGTTAATGACTGGAACAGGATGTCGGTACCTGGGGAGGAAGTCAAATACGTCATCAAAATCCTACAGTTGAGAATCCTGACTTAGAAATATAGATGGGCCAAATCTAGGTGTGCTAGTTGCAATTTCTAGAAACAGACCCTAGTCTGGTTTTAAGTTATTTAATTAATCTAACGAAATCCGTCTAACGTCGTAAACTATATTGGTTATCAATTTACGGAATAACCGATTATTGATTTATTGGAAAAATAGCAATTACACTTTAAATGGCGAGACTTTGTATTTTTAATAATATATATAAAACTAAGTGGTCTTTTAAGTGAGAAAACATTAAGTTGTTTAAATTATTAGGAATCTTTATTCATTAACTTAATATGAGAAAATCTTATTAATTTTGTACAAAATAATTAATACCCAATTATAATTTATACGTCTAGCTACGCAAATAACCAACCCAGAAAAGAAATAGAAAATCTAAGCTACACAATACAGGATCACAGAAAAATAAAAAAACTGGGCTTATGCCCTTACAACAAATTAATTAATAGAAAAATACTATAAATAAATTTCTCGAAATTAGTAATTTTCGTAAGAAAATAGTTTTTATTTAAATAACATTTTAAAATAGAATTTATTTAATCAGAATGATTTTCATAAAATATCTTTTAGACATTTCATAAATTATGTAGAAAATCACCATTAAACATAGTAATAATAAATACACAAAAATATGTTTTCTTACCAAAATATTGGTTTAAATTAAAGTTATAAAAAGATTTTCGGGTTTTAATATTAAATATTATACCAAAATAACATTTTTAAATAAATATTAGTTTTTATTATATTAATTCTCCTTTTAAAACCTTCTTGATCAGAAATCATCTTTAAAGGAAAACATTTATATATATATCTATATATATATATATCTATATATATATATATATATCTATATATATAATATATATATATAGTTGAGGAAGAGGAAGGGGCAGCAGCCCCCTCGGCTCCGGGTGGCCCCCCCTACTCGCCACCCACCCCTCCTCCTGGTGGTCGCGTGGCCGGTCGGCCTCCCTGGCACGGCCGCGCCACGGGTGCCCTCCCCCTCGTTGCCCCAACCCCCCTCCCCTCGCCGGTTGGCGTTACTGGCCTGGCCGCCACACCCTCCTCTCCTGTGGGGTGATTCCTCCCCCCCCTGTCGGAGCTCCCCCGCCGGGCTCTGTCCCTCCCTTTTCGCTCCCCCCCGTCGGCGTCGTCGTCCTCCACGGAGGCGTCGACGACGTCGATCTCCGCGCCAGGACCCTGTTCCTCCTCCCTTTCCCGTCGGAGCCACACCAGTTTTCGGCCCCGGCTGGCACCGTGCCAGTCTCTGTCCTCCACGGCGGGCCTTCCGCTTGTCGTCCCTCCGTTCGCGCCTCCCCTGACGCTCCCCCCTCCGTCGGCGGCGAACGTCCCCCTCCCGCTCCGTGGCCCTCCACTTCCCCTCCCTGCAGTGGCCTCCCCGCAGCCCCGCCAGCCAGCTCCTCGAGCACCTCGGCTCCCGTCCAGGCATCCTCCTCCGGCCCGACGTCCTCCTCGGCGTCGGTCAACGGACCCGCGGCGCTCTTCTCGCGCCGTCTCATGCGATGGCCTCCCTCCCGGCCTTGGCGTCCTCCTCGACGTCAGCGCCGAGTGTCTCCCTCGTCTCCTCCCCAGCGAGGTGTGACTCCGCCCCTCGTGCTTCGCCTCCAGCTCCGGCCCTCGTGCTGCGGTCCTCTGTGAGCGCGTCTTTTCCGTCCCCGGCGTCGGACACCCGTTCGACGCCGTCCCCGGCCATCCCTTGCGTCGCCACCTTCCCTACCATCTTCGGTCTCCGGCGCTCCCGACGTCGCGCGCAGGAGGTCACCTCCTTCAGGCGGTGGTAGGCCGCTCCGGTCGCTGCTCCCTCCTTCCTCTCCCCTGCCGGCGAGGTCGCTTCCCTCCTCTCCGTACGGTGGCGGCGCGCTGGTTCTCGGCCTGCCGTCGGCCGGTCGCCCCCTGGCCCCGGCTCCTCCCCCCGGGACGCGCGCTCTCCTCGGGCAGCGCGCCCCTCCTGCAGTGCGCACCGTTGGGATGCGGGCCTCCATCGGGCAGTGCTACCGCCAGCCGCCCTCGGGCCCAGTGCCCGCGCGTGCCATCTGCTTTTCGAAATTCAATTTTTTTCGAATTTCGAACTTCCCGTTCTCTTTCCCAAAAAAAAATAAAATAAAAAGAAGGAGAAGACAGAGGCTACTTCTGTATTGATCTCCCCCCAACGGTTTGTATTGGGCTGTGTGCCCATCCCTCACTTAGGACCGAGCGTCCACACGAATCCAAATTTTGAAATTTTACTTTTAACCCTTAAAACTTTGTATTAGCTACTTAGCATCCCAGGGCTCTTTGTGTGTTTCGACCCTGGCACCTGTACTGCTCGCTAAGAGCCACCCTTTTTATTCAATAAAATTGTTGTTTATATATATATATATATATATATATATATATATATATATATATATATATATATATATATATAAATCATTTAACGAAATCTAATTTTTTTATACCATTTACTTAACCAAACTTTTATTTTAAAGATAATAACTTTTAAACGAATATTATTTAACTAATATTTTGTAAACAAAATATTAAATCATTATTTGGTTTAAAAATCTCTACAACTTAACATTAAATTAAAAGATAATCCAAATTTAATTAAAACAAAATTAAATCATTTAAACCATATTTTAAATTTATAAGTTTAATCCATAAATCAATTAATACCACAATAAACATGTATAAAGTTTCCTAATATGTATATTACCACATTAATTACAACACGGAAAGCTAAAATATTAAACCACAGAACCTAATAAAACAATTCTACAGAACCAAAATAATAATCTACAGGATAGACTTACGGCCAGAATGACAAATGGGTTTCTGTGAAGAAAATGACAGAGAGAAATGGGAAGAGTTTACCCAAACTTGCAGGAAGGAGTACCGAGGGGAGGCCTCGGACTCAGAATGACGTCGGGATGATGAGCACGGACACGTGCGCGCACACGGACGGACACGTGGAGAAGACACGCGGCGACGGAGCACGCACGGGAGACGGACGGCAACCGGCGGATGGCACACGGGAGGCACCGGGGACGGGCTTGGAAGGTGTGGGAGTGGGGTCTGGAATCGGAGAGGGCGGCAAGGGGAGCGCGGTGGTGGTCTCGGATTTGGATTTGGTAGAGGGAGGAGGAAGTTATGGATTTTTTTGTGGAAAATGGGATTGTGAATGTTCTGTGGGGTTTCTGATCTTCTGAAAAAATGTTACGTGAGATGAAGAAGGAGAGGACGTGGCATGGAGAGCGAATTTGAGAGAGAACCGGGGAGTAGGATAATGGGTACGTCTAATGTGTTTGGGCTTCGGGTTTTGGGTACCAAGGCTTAAGTTATGGGCTAAAAACAAAAGGCTCACCAAACAATATAAACATGGACATTAAAAATAAAATAAAAGTCATAGGCTTCACAACCTTCCCTCCTTAGAAAATTTTATCCTCGAAATTTCAAGACGAGGGCCGGGGTACAATCAAAATCACTTAGCTTGATCAAAAGCAAAATTTAAAACATCAGACACGATCGGATTCTATACATGATTACTAGGTACAATAATAAAAATATAGGCACGATCAGAATTATCTAGATATGATCTGAGATAGAGATATAAATTTTGTTGTGGTAAAAAAAATTTAGGCACGAGAAAAATCTAGGTATGATTAAAATGTGATCATAAAATAGGAGAAAATCAAACGAGATCTCGTGAAACAAAAAGACAGAAAAGAAACGAACGTCAACAGTTTACTGAGAAATCATAAAATAATAGAATCTTATGAGATGAGGGAATAAAAATTCCAAATCAAATTAGAATGGATTATAAGCGTTTGTGACGCAGAAAAAATCAACAAGTTGTATGATAGTAGGATAGCGAGGGTGATTATAATAATATAACTATGATAGGAATGTAATCGGATATGATATTTTCGTTGAGAACTGAGTGATAATGAAAAGGGAATAGAAAGAATATTGTATCACTATTTCAAGTGTCAAAAGATAGGGTATGCAAAAATAAAATGACTTACAAGATAAAATCTTATTAATACACATGCAAAACCACTCTAACTCGCTAAACTAGCTGAACTCTCAGGATCTATAGAAAACTAAGGCAGCTGCCAAGGTATTAAACAAAAATATATATGGAACCATAAATCACCTAAATCAATTTTTCATCCATCGTTGTATGTCAATGGTCTTATCTCAAATCCTCTCTGCTTATTCCTTCTCTAGAACCTATCATTCCATTGCTCGTGTTATTCCTTCCATGGCTATATCCGTCCCTTCTAGGTATAGTAGTCATCTAACCATAAGAGTTGATCCTCGTTAAGTGTTTCTTTACTTGATCATTATATTCACATGTTTATATATATTATCCAATTCACTTCCTCTATGGGAGAACATTACCAAATCCTATACCTTCCTCGGTAACTCTACCTACGTCTTCCTCTATCTTCTATAACTCTTCCTTTAATCATAAAATTCAAAATCGTCAAATACCTTCATTTGCTTAAATGAGATTTAGGCACTAGTGAGCACTACTAACGGTTTTAACCCAAAAGTCACGAGCTAAGATATACCACTCTCTCAAGACGAGCTTACTCAAGGTATTATTCTACCTTTTCTACCCTTTAGCTATCTAATATTAATCCCAAGGATCCCTTACAAGGAATGAGATAAGTAACAATCTTTGTTTCCCCCGCATATAGCTATCAACTATATACATATGGTCATCCATAAGGTGTATATCAACTATTTAATATATAAAGCTAACCACAACTATCTACAGCTTCCAAAATATATAACTAAAAAATAATAATAATACTAAATAAATAAATGAATAAATATATATAAAATTATATATACAACGTACTAACGTTGAAACAGGGAAGAGATTGAGCCAATAGAGATTGATATGGTCCTAATAAGTTCTAGGAAAAATCAAGTATAATTTTATAGAAAAACTATCCTTTCTGGATGTGATAAGAGATGTCTGAAAATGGAAAGCCGTTAGAAATACAAATCCTCTAATCGGACAACAGTCAGAATAATTTGATGGTGCAGAAAAGACAACATATTATGGATATAGTCTTAATAATATTCGAAAAATCCAAATATATCCGAAGTCACTTTGCCTCAAATTCATGTCTCGCCAGAGTGCACCTGACTGTAGTAAAATTTTGGCTCGATAACTTGAATAGTAATAGGTTTTCAAGTAGTCTATCAACTTTATCCATTTCCTGGCTGAACAACATAGGAGACAAATTTGATGCATTTAGGACGTAGTCTCAATAATATCCAAAAAAGCTATCAACACCTGAATCACTTCAACTTAGAGTCTATGCCCCGCCAGTGCGCAACTGGCTGCAGTATACTCGCAGTTTCTATAATTCAATAGATGGTTGCGACGCATATGTGCGAAGCCATATTAGGTCACTGAATATTTTTTTAACTTTGTCCATAAAAATTTCAAAGGGATAATTCAACAATTTAAAAAGTTTTTCAATGACTAAAGGAAATTCAATATTAGGATGGAATCGATTCTCTGACCGTTCGTGCTTCATGATACTCAAGCATTGAGTTTAAAAGCTTCCTAGGCCTTGAATTGATCAAGAAGTTGCATAAGGAGAGTAAGGTTTCGAGTTGAGTGGAGGAAATCAACAAATAAAAATATTTTCGGTACTTGGAATAACTTAGGAAATATCAATTCATATGGAATTATTTTTTTCGAAAAATAGTTCCCTTGGGAGATATGTGAACCAGCTAAGTTGAACCAATTCTTTGGTAACAATTAACCTTGGGGCTTTAGGGTTCCAAAAGAATTCGGTTCGAAATCGGTTCTGAGAAAGTCAATTAGAAATAAGGTTAAGAGAAATGGTTGGATACACTAGTCGTAGAAATACTTTGGGTAGATAAGAGTTTATTAGGTTTGCTATAGAAGAATTTGAAACTCTAAATAGTGATTGGATCTAGATTCCAAATAAAGATAGAGGAGTAAGATTTGATCAACAAATGGAGAAGTTGGAAATAGGTTTGCTAAAGAAGGAGATTGAAAAAAAATCTAATCTTAGTCCAAAAAAGGACGAAAGAGTATGGATCCTAAAGTATGCTAGAATCTGATAAAGATATAGAAGAAAATAATCCCGAAAGCCATGGGACACTAAAATATACCAAAAATCTAGAAAATAAAATAGGCAGTAAAACATACCATCATACGATCGACCTAATCTAGATAAGGTTTAGGTGCAAACGTAAGCAAGGTAACCTATAAAACTATAAGCAAGCCAAAATATTTTAAAATAATAATTTCGTCCCTATATTGTAACATGGTGAATATAGTAGACTCTATGTTCACCATGTATATATATATATATATATATATATATATATATATATATATATATATAAATATAAATATATATATATAATATCTAGGTATTCTAAAATTCTATTCTTCCAATTCTTAATCACCAATATATCCTTGATAAATATCACCTTACATACATTCTCATTAAGATTACAATTTTTCGAAAATTGTATCGTAGGGGAGACATGACTTTGGGAAAGATATTAGCCAAAAAAAAAGTGTAATCAAGGGTAATATGTTATGCTTCGGTAGGGTATCATCTAGTGCTAATCAATAATTCTAGGTATCATTAGCTCTTTTGGTCCTGGTCTGGTTCGAGTAGCCTCCCACTGCTCAATCTACTACTACGATTCTCTTGTCATGTTTTCTTGCGTCATGCATAGAAAACAAGATCTTGCTAGTACCGACTGATAGGCATAGGTCAGGCTGTCTTCATAGTCTGGCAAGTTTAGGGGCAAGCGTAAACAAGGTAACCTACCGTTCTATAAGTAAGCAAAAATAGTTACTTATATATAGATAATTCGGTCCTATGTTGTGACAAATCAATATTCTAGTGTTCTAATTATTTCTAGATATATTTACCTAAGTTGTTGTTTTGGACCTGTATGGGCCACCACTAAAAACATGTCATGACCCGATCCCAAATTGTTGGGTCGAATCGGATCATGCCCCAGCCTACCGTTGTGAGACGGCGGCAGTAAGCTGTTCTATTTGCAGGTATTCACAACAACATTCATTTGTATTTTGTCACAACACGAATTTACGAATATTTAAAAAAAAATTATAACAACAATTGAAAAGTACAAACTGAAACTGAAAGTACTGAAATAAAATACTGAAACCAAAATCTACAACTCCAACACAAATAAACTAGATAACGAGGAAAATAACTAGCTAAACGGTCTGTTCATCAGCCTCTGGTTCTGCGTCCTCCAACGGGAACTCTGGCAACACCACAGGATATAATACCGGGTTATAGTAGCTATTGAACAATAGCTCAGCATCATCAACATCACCTATTGGAGGGGATCCAGTACGGAAAGGAGCAAGTACGAGTACATAATTCGACATTCTAAATAATAATAGAAAGATATAATTTTAAACAGTTGAAATACTTTGAACAATATTTTCCAGCAATTTTAGCAATTCAGTATTTGAAACATTGTAATTTGAATAGGTAACGTCTATGACCGGCTTGGTTGTACAATAGCATCCTAGTGACGCGATACGACTTATTCCCGTGTGTAAGAGGGGTAAGCTCGCACAATAACAATATGCAATATGAGGGATATGGTCATAAATGCTACACTATTCCCCAATATTCCTACAATCAATATCAATCAATATTTGAACAGTAGGAGAGGGTTCCGTGTAGCAATGTGGTTTAAGCATGCAACATGACAATTACTAAATAAAATGTAAGAAAACATAACCGTAACTTGACTTTGTTAATGACTGGAACAGGATATCGGTACCTGGGGAGGAAGTCAAATACGTCCTCAAAATCCTACAGTTGAGAATCCTGACTTAGAAACATAGATGAGCCAAATCTAGGTGTGCTAGTTACAATTTCTAGAAACAGACCCTAGTCAGGTTTTAAGTTATTTAATTAATCTAACGAAATCCGTCTAACATCGTAAACTATATTGGTTATCAATTTACGGAATAACGGTTATTGATTTATTGGAAAAAATAGCATTACACTTTAATTGGCAAGACTTTGTGTTTATTATATATATATATATATATTATATATATATATATATATAGATATATATAATAACTAAGTGGTCTTTTAAGTGAGAAAAACATGAAGTTGTTTAAATTATTAGGAATCTTTATTCATTAAATTAATATGAGAAAATTTTATTAATTTTGAACAAAATAATTAATACCCAATTATAATTTATACGTCTAGCTACGCAAATAACCAACCCAGAAAAGAAATAGAAAATCTAAGGTACACAATACAGGGTCACAAAAAATAAAGAAAACGGGCTTATGCCCTTACAACAAATTAATTAATAAGAAAAATACTATTAAATGAATTTCTCGAAATTAGTAATTTTTGTAAGAAAATAGTTTTATTTAAATAACATTTAAAATAGAATTTATTTAATCAGAATAATTTTCATAAATGTTTTTAGACATTTCAAATTATGTAGAAAATCACCTTTAAACATAGATAATAATAAATGCACAAAAAACGTTTTCTTACCAAAATATTGGTTTAAAGTTAATATAAAAGGTTTTCAGATTTTAATATTAAATACCATTACCAAAATAATCTTTTTAAATAAATATTAGTTTTTATTATATTAATTCTCCTTATAAAACTTCTTGATCAGAAATCATCTTTAAAAGGAAAACATATATATATATATATATATATATATATATATATATATATATATATATATATATATATATATTATATATATATATATATATTATATATATATATCACATATATTATCATTTAACGAAATCTAGTTTTTTATACCATTTACTTAACCAAACTTTTATTTTAAAGATAATAACTTTTAAACGAATATTATTTAACTAATATTTTTTAAACAAATTATTAAATCATTATTTGGTTTAAAAATCTCTACAACTTAACATTAAATTAAAAGATAATCCTAACTTTAATTTAACCAATTAAATTATTTAAACCATATTTAAATTTATAAGGTTAATCCAAATCAATTAATACCAAAAAAACATGTATAAAGTTTTCTAATATGTATATTATTACCACATTGCTAATTACAACACGGAAAGCTAAAATATTAAACCATAGAACCTAATAAAACAATTCTACAAAAGCAAAATAATAATTTACAGGATAGACTCTACGGCCAGAATGACAAATGGTTTTCTGTGAAGAAAATGACGAGAGAAATGGGAAGAGTTTACCCAAACTTGCACGAAAGAGTATCGAGGGGAGGCCTCGGACTCAGAACGACGTCGGAATGATGAGCACGGACACGTGCGCGCACACGGACGGACACGTGGGGAAGACACGCGACGACGGAGACCAACGCGGGAGACGACGGCATCGGCAGAGGGCACGCGGGAGGCGCCGGGGACGGGATTGGAAGGTGGAGGAGTGTGTTTGCCATTAAAATTCTTTTATTGCAAATTTCAATACAAACAGAACAGTGTTACAATATAGGACTTAGATGTAGTCCTAGGAGTACACTTTTGTTTATCTGGGTCCCTTATGCCGATGGAGTGAGTGGTAATACGTTGACTCCGTTGACGATCTGACGACGGTTATCGGTTCTCTGAAGGTCTGGATTGTTCTGGGTGCTGGAGCTTGCTGAGAGGAGGAAGACATTGAGTGTCTGTATCTGCCTCTCTGGTGTTGTGTTCGTTCGTTTTTCCGTCCGTTTGTGCGTGGGTGAGAAGGAAATGATCCCTCTATTTATAGCATTGCAGGTTGGCTGCTTATGCGCGTATATGTAGGATACACCTAGACGCGGGGATGCCACATGGTGATTGCTGATGAGGCGTATGGACGATGCGCCCTGATTGAGGGGTTGAATTCTTCATTATGTTGTTGTGAGCTGGCTCGTAGCAGAGGAGAAGATCTTTCTGTTGCTGAGATCTTGGGTGAGTTGAGTCAAAGGACACGTGTCATCGACCCATGGCTCAGAGATCTCGAATTTGATGAAGAGTGATCTGGTAGGATGCGCCTGGGATTGGACGCATGAGAAGACTTTGGCTCGTAACCTTTGGGAGTCACGAACCATTCGGGGCGCATGGCTTTTGAGGCGCATGCAAGGCTTCAGTAGTGACTTAACTCCTGTCTCTCGGGATCAGAGAGAAGTGTGGGGGCGCATGGCTTTTGAGGCGCATGCAGAGCTTTAATGGTGACTTTTCTTCTATCTTTAGGGATTAGTAAAAAGTCTGAGTCGCATGGCTTTTGAGGCGCATACAAAACTTTGGGCGCATAGCCACGTAGGCGCATACAAGTGGTTGGGCGGCCACGTGGCTTGTAACCGCCGGAGGAAAGTAATGATGATGCTGATGTCGGCGATGCTTCGTCTTCTGAAAAAGCTGTCAAGTGTTCAGTCTTCGGGAAGTGTGCTGCCAATTCTGTCAGTTCAGCATTTAATATTTTTGACATTCGATGGACAGCTGAGTGGGTGCATCGGTTGGCGTTCCACTAGGCGTATGGGGACGCATGGGGGCGCATCTCCCGTGATGTGCTTGGTGCTGAAGGGCGCGTCTGTATGATGTGCTTGATGTTGAAGGGCGCGTCTGTGTGATGCGCGGTCTGGCCGACGCATCCGCTTCGTGACACGTCTTTAATGGTGCGACTGTTACGATCTTCGAGAGTTTTAAATAGCCGTTTTGACTTGGCTGAATTCGAAGCGTCTGGTTCATCCATTTAATACAAATTTATTGCACAGAATTCAGAGAGCCATCCACTTGGCGCATGGGTTTGATTTGTCCGGCCTATAAATAGTGGCATGGAGAGAGTTTGCTTCTTGTTCTCTCACGTTCTTCCGACATAAATTTGTTTTACTCGGATGCATTCTGTTGATGAGATGCTCCCGAGGGTGAACATGCGACACAATATCTTTATTGATGCACTCGAAGGTGACTGTTACATCCAAAAGTCGGAGTCGAGGGCTTCCGAGGCAGGCGGAAGGTGCCTGTTGCATCCAACGATAGGGATGAATGAGCCCCGTCTCCGTCATATGGGAAGAGCCGCAGATCAGAATTGCGGTGCTGCGGCTTTGGGGGCTCTTTCTTCCTTCAAAATAGGTGTCGCCCATTCTGGTTGTGTTGAAAGCTGCTCCTTTAGCTGCGGTTTCGATTACGGTCTTCCTTCGCCTTTGGAGGCTCTTTCGAAACCTTCCCTGGCCACAGGTTGGCTTGTGGTGCTTTTTTCTTCCTCGGTTTGGAGAGCTCTTCCTCAGCTAGAGGGTTGATTGCCACCCACGTTCTGTTCAATAAATGCTTCATTAGTCGAAGCATTTAGACGGCGGTGAGCCTGGCTGAAAGAGCGGCACATAACTGGGCTGCTAAAGGGATGCACATAACTGAGCTACCGAAGGGATGCACATAACTGAGGATGCACATGACTGAGCTACTGAAAAGGATGCGCCCTGCTGAGGGTGCATGGTGGGATGCGCCTGACTGGGGGCGCATGGTGATCGCTGCGCCTATTTGAGGGCGCATGGTGGCTGCTGGCTGTAGACTTAAGATATTTTCTTTTGTAGAAATTCTCCTTTGTACAATCTTTTCTAGACATGTAATAGACTTTTATATGTAATAAAAAGTCCTCTTTCGATGTCCATATTTGTTATTTTTGCTGTGTGAAGTACTTTGTCCGAGCTCTGGCACATGTAGTATCTGGCGCATAGGACTTCTGGTTCTGAAATTCTATGCTTCTACAAGACCCCCTTCAAAGTTTTCAAAACTTTTAGACAAGTTTTGGAATACTTTGAATAAGAAGCAAGATGGTTGGGGCGCATAGATACTCCGCACATCAGTGACGGGGCGCATGCTCCGCTCAATTAATGCAAATGATAACGCCTTGATAACCAAGAAATATAAATGATGATCTTTTTGGTTTTATTTGCGGTTATCTCTTCACAGAACCCGAGGCGACGGCTGAGGTCATACTTCATCGGTTCACGCGTGCGACCATGCCTATAAATAGGTGTGAGATGGAGAGAGAGTTCTTTCTCTCCTTGCCTTTTGCTTTTTAGAGTTTTTCTTCACAAAAACCCTAGCTTTCTTCTCTCAAGGAATGGCTCCCAAGACTCCTCGCGGCGGTATTGGCAAGGGAAAGGAGCTGGCGGAGTTTGTCGAAGAGGATGCTCCTGTCACCATTGTGACTCCGGCCGACGTTCGACCCGCAGTGACGGGTGGGTGTCGTCTCTTCCACTATTTTGTTCAGAGGAGCTTTGGATCATTGCCCTAACTCTTCTACTGCCGACGCGCATGGACTTCTATCCTGATGATGCGCGGAGGTTTTATCTCGCCGACGTGCATGGGTTTAGGCCTTTATTATGCACCAAGGTTTAACTGCTGACGAGCATGGGTTTAGGCCCTGAAGATGCGCCGAAGCCTCACTGCTGATGCGCATGGGTTTACACCCTGATGATGTGCTGAAGCTTCACCGCTGATTCACATGGGTTTACACCCTGTTGATGCGCCGAAGCCTCACTGCTGTCGCGTATAGGTTTTTTCCCTGATGATGCGCCGAAGCTGAGGCGCACGGGTTTTCACCCTGATGATGCGCCAGGTTGCTTGACACACTTTGTTTTCTTACAACTTTTTGCCTGACTTTCATTTTTGTTGTGTCAGTGTCGATGACAATCCCTTTGCTGAATGAAGTCCTTCTGGATGCTTCTCTTGTCAAATGGGAGTTGATTTTGACGAGGCGGTTATCAACCCTGCGAAGGATGCTGTCTTACAGGATCAACCTCCTGAAAGAATGCTGCAGATCTAGAATCAATCGCCTATTTTCCTCCAGAGTATGATGGAGAGCGGTAAGCTGAAATCTGCTGAATCCGAGGATGTGACTTTCTTAAGACCTACCTTTTTGTTTGGTGACCGACTGATCTCTTCCGAGGCAAAGGTACTGAAGATCAAAGAAGACTGGTTTTTCTCTGCAAAAGGCATGGTTCTGTACATGCGACAACTTGACCGCCAGTTGCCGCTGACAGCCTTCTACCGTTTAGCTTCCAAGAGAAGGATGCCCTGGGAACTTACTCCTTCTCAAGGAGGGGCATTGGAAGGTACTCTTTCAATTGATGCTACCTAGAATCAGAGGGATACCTTGGCCACTTCGCGAGCCGATCCCTCATTTAGTTGCCGAACTTTGCGTCCTGGGAGTCTCTATAGTGAGGTCCCTAGTGACACTTTTGCCTTCAGTGTTTCGACCTTTGCGAATCGAATGCTGACATCGAGGGTCATGTATCCGAAAGGTGGCTTTAGGGTTGAAGGTTGGTGTCACCCCATGCCGAAGTGGGACGAGTTGACCATTTGGGTGCTTTCGAAGTTCAAGGCTGAGCTTGAGGAGATTGGGCTGACGGCCGCTATCCGTGCCACGCAGGCTGGCGTGGATCTCAATAAGCCTATGTTCCTTGCACTCTTGGAATTGTTCAATGCCCAGACTGGCACCTTTTTTACTCCGGTGGAAGAGTTGGGGTTGGCTCTCCATGAGATGTACGAAGTGTCCAAGCTTCCTTGGGGCTCGGAACCGTACGAGGAATATTTCCCGTCGAACGAAGAGATCCTTGTTCTGGGAAATAAGGACCCGAAGATGATGGCTGTCTTCAAAGAGGTGGCGAGCCATTATTATCTGATGCAACGGAAGGACAGAGGCAGGACTCATCCTCATGTAACTGCTTGGAGGGATTACGTCTTCAAGCAGGATCTGACGGATTCCTCGAAGATCCGATTTACGACTCCGTAAGGGCTGAAACCCGCGGAAGTAACTTCCGAGATGAGTCGACTAGATGAGAGGGCCCCCCGTTCAAATAAGAGTGGCAAGAATGCGTATAGCTGCTTCTGGCACTGTGCGCACCGGATGTCATCTAAGGCGGTGTTAACGGCATACTTGATGATATGGCTCCGGGATTGTGTATTTGCGGGCGGATCTGGTGCTGTAGAGAGGGTACACCGGAACCTCATTTTGCCCGCCGTGAAATTGGTCTTTGGTCGTCCTCTAGCTCTCCTCCCCGCGATGGTGTGTAACTTGTTGCGGGGTTTGAGGAACTTTGCTGATGATGTGATCCATAGGAGAGGTAGAAACGACAATTTCCCCCGGGCCGAACTACCATTCCACTATCTTATGGGGTGGTTGATTATGCATCATCCGAACATGATGAGTCCAGGTCCGGAGGAGGATCATGTTGAAGGTGATGCCTTTATCCGCCGCTTCTACAAGAGGAAGTGGTTACACACTGGCGTCCCTGTTTGCAGGAGAGTTTTGTCCTACCTTCAGGGGTGGGAGATTGTCAAGGTCGGCCCCATCTTTAAAGATTTCGAGGCTGACCAAGATTTAGACGACTCAGGTGAAGATGCAATTACTCTGCCAAAATAGGGTTTTCGTTGGTTGCAAAGTATTTGGCCTTCTTACTTTGTCTATCGGAACCAAAATAGGTGTTATCTGGAGCCATATCTGCCCAGCCGGTTCGTTCGCCAGTTTGGCTATACCCAGCTAATGTTACGGAATCCCAGTAACAGTCTGGGGTTTATCGAGAGTTTGCTTGATGGAGCTCGAGGCTGGCAATATTATAATGCCGGGTGCACTGGTGTTCAGTTTACTACACCCGTTTGCAACCCTCGGCCACAGATCCTGTATTCGGCAACTAAGCTGTATTGCGCCATGAATACTGTGTCTCATGGTTATGATAGGGAGACTAGTTTTATCATTGGAACTCCGCTGGAGGCCACGGCGAATATGTTGATATATAGCGGCTCGGTCATATTGTCCACCAGAATTGGCGGGATATCGAGCTGTCGCTGCAGCACCAGTGAGAGATCCCTCTGTTGGAAAGAGACGGGCCGACGCAGAAGCCGGTTCGTCTGTACCAAAAAGGTCGAGAAAGATCACGACTCCAAAGTCTACGGGAAAGTCGTCCGTAACGCCAGTGGAATCAACTCTTACTGAGGTAAAGAGTCCTCCATAATTTTGCCTCATCTTGTCATGTTGGTGACTTGTGCTTTTCTTCTTGTAGGGATCATCGAAGAAGAAGACCCGTGTTTCGAAATCGAGTGTCAGTAAACCGAAGGAGGTGGCAAGCACTTCTGACGAGCGCATTCCTCCGATGGTAATGTCTCCAATGGAGGAGAATCTTAAAGATGTTGTTCCTGCGGAGGTTTTAGTATCTCCAGACTTTGTTGAAAGAGATGCGGAGGTTGCAGCAACCTCCGGGATGGTGCCAGCTTCCGTGGGGGCCTTGGAGTGGAGTTCATCGTCTTCGGATGATGTCGCTCCAGAGTTGCAAGAGTCTGTTGCGGGGGCAACAGATGTGGTTGGAACAGAGGAGAGGGTTGATTCCCCTCCTTGTCATGATGAGGGGAGGTCGGCTGTATCATTGCCGAGCCCTACCCCAGACTCAGCAGCAGAAGTTGAGGTGGCTACCGATCAGGAGGTAGCGACAGATCCTGTCTCTATAGAGGGATTTGATAAGGAGACTCGTCTGGCGGTCCTAACTTTAGGGGCGAGTCAGGAGACAAATATTGATCTTCCCGTTCTACCAGAGGAGGTACTGGCTGCTGATAGCACGTTGGGGGCTGATGAGGTGGCCACTGACGTCGGGAGCTCTTCCAAGTTTGGGAAGGGTAAGGGTTTGATGGAACCCTCTGTTGCTCCTTCCACTTAGGGTACTATCTCGACGCCTGCCTCGGCTTCTTCGATTCCTTTGGCTCCACGGGCTAGTAGTCAAGCCCCTGTTGATGAAGAGCCTATTGATATCGAGGGTCCAGCCTCGCGGATTGAGGTAGGCAGGCCTTCTTGCTGTCCGTCTGCTAAAACAGCTCCTCCAACTCCTGCTATGACGCTGCAGGTGCTGGCGGATGCAGATGAATATATAAAATTCATCATCGAGGCAGTGTATAAAATGTTACAGAGGGGCGTATCGGCCGTGATGGACGCCAATGGGAGCTTTGCGACGGCAAGAACTCTGGCAATGCCTCATATCAACCTGATCCGTCTTCATCAGGGCCATGATCATATGGCCGAAATTCTAGAAGCCTCAGTGGTTGAGTTGGACCAGCGGCTTTCCGAATTATAGCACATCCAGCGAAATGACCTCTCCGTCCTGATAGATGCGGAGAAGGAGAAGCTGATCGCCGAGACTGAGTCTTCTTACCAGGCTACCGTGAGTGTCTGGGAATGCGAAGTGGCTGAGACTGAAGCTGCGGTGGAGCGGTTGTCTTAGTCTATACGGAAGACGGAGGAGGCGCGAGCTGTGTTGGACACTAGTATCGCGAAGATTGATACCCAGATTCGCCGCCTTGAGGACCAACGGGCCCGACTTCTATTAGACGCCGAACGTGTCCAGGCTGAACACGTAGCATTCAAGAAGGAGGAGGCAGCTTTCACCCACCGGGCTCTTACTTTGGCTCAGCAGCGGCAGCAGTTGAATGAGAAGCATGAGAATGATACCTCTCCTGAGGCTATTGAAGCGATGCGTCAAGAAGCTGAACGTCGAGTCTTGGCGACTGTAGAGACTCGGGCGGCAGACTTGAGGCGTCAGATTGAAGAGCTTTCAGCCAATCTTGTGGAGGGATTGTAGTCTCTTCTTTTTTATGTATTTGTAACTCTTGCTGGGGATGGTGTAGTCCTTTACTCTCTTTTTTTTAGAAATAAAGAAGTACACAATTTTCTGTGATGTGTTCATTTTTGCTGTCATGAACTTGATGGTTTGTGTGGACCTATTATCTTTTGTGCACCTTGGTTTCTAGGTACAGATAATAAGTTGGGGAGAATCGACATATTTGCTCATAGGTAATGTGGACGTAGCAAATATAGGATTCAAAATGATAGAATCTTCCCACTCAGAGGTGTTATGGATGTGGTAGGAATGACTCTAGAGGATACGCGGAACTACTCAGAGGTAATGTGGACGTGGAAGTTCTGCGATTAATGTACGGCAACGCAGGGGTTGTCTGTACGGGATTTTTACTCAGAGGTAATGTGGACGTGGTAAACATGATGGGTAGCGTAGTCTTATGGGATGTAAGATTCCGCTTTGTAGGGTGTAGGAGGACAACTCAGAGGTGATGTGGATGTGGTTGTCCTTCTACTGGAGGATGCCACGGAACAGCTGGGTTCCGGAAGCGTATGATTTTGTGGAAGGGATTTGTATGTGAGCCCTGATGATTGGGTCCACAGATCCCCTTATGGAAGTACATGTCTGAAAAATGTCAAGAGTAGTACTTCTTCAAGAACTTGCCGTTGATGGGCATCATGAACAAGTCCCCATTGGGTTTGGCGAGGCGGTAAACACCGTTTGAGTATACCGTCTCGTTGATGAAAGGTCCTTCCCACTTGGGCTCGAACTTTCCTGGTGTCTTGTGAGTCAACACCATCGGCCTCCTGACTGCCAGAACCAGGTCGCCTACATGAAAAGTCCTCCGCTTGACCTTTTTGTTGAAAGCCTGTGATATACGGGCTTAGTAGAGTTCGATGCGTTGTTGAGCTAGGAGACGCTTTTCATCAAGTGCCTCCAGTTCCCGCAGACGACGACGTTGATTGTCCTCTTCTGTGTGTTGGTTTGTGATCGCTATGCGGAGAGAGGGTATCTGGATCTCGAGAGGTAGTACCGCTTCGCTCCCGTAGACCAGGGAGAATGGTGTGTTGCCTGTCGGTGTTCGTACCATCGTACGGTAGGCCCAAAGGCATTTGCCGAACTTTTCGTCCCAGTCGCGTTTGTTGGATGACACAACCTTTTTGAGTAGCCTGACGATAGTCTTGTTGAACGCCTCGGCCAATCCGTTTGCTGCCGGATTGTAAGCGGTTGATGCCATATTTTGAATGCGATTCTTGTCACAAAATTTGTTGAAAACATGGCTGATGAACTGAGGACCATTATCGTGGATGATCCTCCGGTCCGAAACGGTAGATGACGTAGTGTTTGATGAAGCTGATCACCCTGGAGCTTTTCACTTCTGCCAGTAGAACTGCTTCTGCCCATTTGGAGAAGTAGTCGGTGATGGCTAGGATGAAGCGGTGTCCCCTTGATGAAGGAGGGGTGATCGGTCCTACAATGTCCATGCCCCAAGCTTCGAAGGGCCAGGAGGCGACTGTAGGATGTAGTGGTTCTGACGGTGTATGAATAAAGTCTGCGTGAAGCTGGCACGCATGGCACTTCTTAGCATATTCAACAGCGTCAGCGGCCATGGTTGGCGAGTAGTAGCCCATACGTCGTAGTCGGTCCTGCAACTTAGGGCCAGGTTGATGGGCCCCGCAGGTTCCATCGTGAGCTTCTTGAAGGGCTTCGGCTGCCTCTTCGTTAGACAAACATCGAAGGAGAAGTCCATCGTAGGAGCGTCGGTACAGCATTTTAGTGGCTGTATCGTAGTAGAATCGAAGGAAGCGCCTCCTGACTGAGACGGCTTCTTTCGGGTCCTCTGGAAGAATTCCGTAGACAGCGAAGTCGATGTACGGGAATCTCCAGTCTCGGACATTAACACCGGCACTGGTTGACATGGCATGGGCCACTCGTGAGCACAGGTTGTTTTTAGGACAGACCAAGTCTCGACCCACCACTGTGACGTAGTGTTGAGTCCCGAGGGGTGCTGCCAATGAGGCTGTGAGGCCAGCCAGAGCATCAGCCTCCAGATTTTGTAG
The DNA here is from genome assembly GCA_029216955.1 of Iris pallida. Classification (NCBI taxonomy): domain Eukaryota; kingdom Viridiplantae; phylum Streptophyta; class Magnoliopsida; order Asparagales; family Iridaceae; genus Iris; species Iris pallida. The sequence continues at coordinate 71,274 of JANAVB010036819.1, forward strand.
ACGAGGTACGTGTTCGATGAAGAACTCGATGAAGGTTGAAATAATATTCAATGCAACTTCATGGTAGGGGATCAGATCTTCATGGTGAACCTCGTATTGCCCTCTGATCTGGTTTATGACGAGTTTTGAGTCGCCGTAGGCTTCCAGATGATTCACCCCCTGCTGTTGCGCCAGCTGGAGTCCCATAATGAGCGCATTGTACTCAGCAACATTGTTGGAGTACGGCTTTGAAAGGGAGTAAGCACGCTGGATGACCAGCTGATCGGGAGAGACTAATACCACCCCTACTCCAGCGATAATTTGGCCGTTGGGGCCTGTTATTGAAGCTCCAACGAAGAACATCCGCCAGACGGAGCCTTCTTCGGTGACGTTTGATTCTTAGACCTCATCCGGATGTCTTCGTAGAGTTTTGAGGATTCTGGGATGGGGTGTGCAGCTAAGAAGTCGGCTAGAGTTTGACCCTTAACAGCTTTTTGTGGAACGAACACCATGTTGTATGGCGTTAGCAAGATCGCCCATGTAGCAAGCCGGAAGTTTAATGATCCTGGCTTCGTCATGAGGACTCTGAGCGGATTGACTCGGGAAATGACATAAATTGTCTGGCCTGAGACATAATGACGAGTCTTTTGGATGGCAAATACCAGAGCTAAGCATTCCTTTTCAACGGGGTTGTACCGGTGTTCGGCCCCGATCAGAGTTCGACTAAGGTAGTATATTGCTTGCTCATATCCTGTATCACTGTTCTGAGCTAGCAGAGCACCGAGAGAATGATCCATGGCACGGACGTAGAGGAGAAATGGTTCCTCTGTCCAGACGTAAGAGACTCCCTTCTTCATGAGCTGAGTGAAGGGTTAACATTTTCCGGAAAGGTTTGCTATGAACCTCCGGATATATGCCAGACGCCCCTGCAGGCCTCGAAGTTCTCGAAGGTTCTTCGGAGGGTCCATGTCGAGGATGGCTTTGGTCTTCTCGGGATCGACATGAATGCCTTTCGCCGTGATAATGAAACCTAAGAACTTTCCGCTAGAAACCCCTAGGAAGGATTTAGCGGGGTTCATCTGGATTTGATGCGCCCGCATGAGATCGAAGACTGTCTTGAGGTCTTGCAGGTGATCTCCTTTGAGACGGCTCTTGACTGTGATGTCGTCAACATAGCATTCGACTGTCTTGTGAAGATGCTGACGGAAAATGGTGCTCATAGCTCGTTGGTATGTGGCACCAGCGTTCTTCAAGCCGAAGAGCATCACTGTGTAGCAGAAAACGCCCTTTGGAATCCTGAATGACGTATATTTTGCGTCATCGGGGAACATCTTGATCTGGTTGTAGCCCGAATACCCGTCCATGAAAGACATGCGTTCGAAGCCACATGTGTTGTCGATCATCACGTCGGTGATTGGAAGCGGGAATTCGTCCTTCGGGCAAGCAGAGTTGAGATTCCTGAAGTCAATACAAACTCGTATTTTCCCATTCTTCTTGGTGACCGGGACGACATTGGCTACCCAATCCCGGTACTGTTCTTCACGGATGTCCGGACGGAAGCGTCGCTGTTGTTGTTTGATAGGCTTGACATCAGGTAAGATGTTCAGCCTATACATCGCGATCTGGGAGTCAAGTCCCGGCATATCTTCGTAACTCCAGGCGAAGACGTCGATATACTCTTTAGCCAGCTGGATTAAAGATTCTCGGTCTTCTCCTTTTAGGCTTTTGCTGACGAAGATGGGTTTGGAAGAAGATTCATTCCCAAGGTCGATCTGCTCGACCTCGTCTTCGGTGGGAGGTTCACGTAGTTCAAAATGAGACTCCTATTGTTCTTCCAGGCATTGAGCCCAGGGTTCCTCTTCAAAGAATTCTGGCATTTGGCCTTCATCTTCTTGAGGTTGTGCTGATGTCATGTTAGCTGACAGTACTTTCTTGAAGACTGATCCGATGCTGGTATAGGAATCCCAGGTTGATACTTCGGACGAGTGAGAATGTTCTACCTCTTCCGCTTCTGAACTCTCAGGAGTTGACGGTGGCGTGACATAGCCTACCCCCCGTCGAGTTCTATTGTAGTAGTCCTGCGGCTTTCCTTTAGGTGTTGGAAGCCGGAGAGGGAGACGTCGACCCTTGCCGTAGTTCAGGCCTTTGTTGCTTTTTAGGTCGTAACCCATCTTCTGGATGAGGTACTTTGCCTTGTCCGTGTACTGATAGACTTGCATTCTGCCGGTATCTGGTTCTGGCTCGAGTGGCGGGAGGTCTTGATGACGCTCAACTTTGCCGAAGATGATGGATTCTTTGTCTCGATTTCGTGGCGGGACTATGTAACAGACCCCTTTGGACGGGACTACTCGATTTACATGATGGACGGTCATTATTTGTGTTTGCAACGACTGTAGAGCGTTATCTAATGTATACATGGCATTCCAATGTGGAAGACTAGAATAACTAAAAGACACTCTATTATTGATGAAATGCGAGATTTTATCCCGCGGGATTACATTGTCCAGAGAGGGTGCATCTACATCAGCAGAGATATATTCCCCTAGCTCTTCGTCTGTGAGTATTGGAGTAGGAGAGTCCACCACAGCGTTAGACTTGGAGTCCGAGAGGACTATGCGGGCCTTTTCTGACAGCTTGGATGGCGGCGGCTTGCCTTTAAGACGCACCTTTAGAGGTGCCTCCCCCTGTAGTTTTGCTACAAGGGAAGCCGATGTTTGAGACGGCTTTTCCTTGAGCCGTATCTTCAGAGGAGCTTCAGGAGCAGCTGGTGCTTTCCCGGACAGTTTGATGCTCATGGGAGGCAACTTCTGAGGCGGTTTGCCTTTGAGTCGGATCTTCAAAGGAGCGTCAGGAGTGACCTCAGGCTCCATGTCCGGCTCTGCTACCATTTCTGCCTCATCGTCAGCATCATTGCCTTCCTCCACGTCAGGTGACTTGTACAGGTCGGCATCGGTGAAGTAGGCTTTAATCCCTTTGAAGGGGTCGATGTCCACAAACTTCGTCCGGATGACGTTGTTGGTGGACACGTACTTCATACATTGGTGGAGCGTGGATGGCACCACCGTGTACCCATGCAGCCATGGACGACCCAACAGAAGGTTGTAGTTGACGTCGGCGTCCACGACATAACAAGTCACCTCAGTTCTGAGGTTACCGATATGGCACTTTAGTCGTATCTTGCCCAGTGGCTTGCTTTTGCTAGCATTGAAACCACTGATAGTTGTATTGGAAGGTGCCAACCGGTACATTGGGATCCCCAGTGTTGAGAGCAGCGTCTTCGGGATGATGCTGAGGGAAGACCCCGGATCGATCTGAATCTGCTTCACCTTAACTGAACCGATATACCCTGTATAATACAGCGGCATGTTGTGTCAGTTGTGCTTGAGCAGCATGTCCTGTTGGGTAAAGGTTATACTGGGGATAACCTCATCCGCATATTGGCAGTACGTGTATACAGTCGGGAGATCTTCAGGCTCCTTGACCTGACTGATGAAGGACTCAGCATCCTTCAGGGCTTCACAGAGAGCTTCGCGAGTGTCTTTGGAAAGACGAAGGAGCTCAAACAGAGACAGGCGGGCAGGAGTACTGGCCAGTTGTGCTAGTATGTCGAAGTTATGGGGCTTGGCTAGCCCCGAAGTATTCTCCTTTCGCAGAGGCCTATCGAAGCGGGCTTCTATCTGCTTCTGCTTATTGGCTGCTGGGGGCTTAGACGGGCCCTCCTCCTGGATAGCAGGGACGGTGCAAGGAGGCACCACCTCGACGGCAGCCTCGTTGGGTTGAGTGTTCTGTTGGGAACGCGTCTGTACAGGAAGTGCCTCTTTCGCTGAGGAAGAGACCATGCAGCAAGACTTGATCTTCCTGTCTTTGGATTTGGAGGTAGGTCCTACCATCGGTTGAGTCACCTCGGAGACAAGATCAGGATGAACCCATAGGATCTCTCCCCGAGATGTGGTGAGTGGGATGAGTCCACTCACGTTGTCACGAATAGGTGGTAAGTTAACCACCTCCATTGTCGCCTTAGGAATAGAGACGACGCCATCTTGTGTTGTAGTCGGTGGCAGGGTACCGAACTGGAGTGAAACCACGTTGGCTGACACCGTCTTCTCCTCGTAGTCGACGGAGATTACATCCGCATTGATCATGCGCTGGATGTAATTCTTGAGGACATAGCAGTCCTTGGTTGGGTGTCTGACAAACCGATGGTAGTGACAGTACCTCGGGTTGTCCACTTTCCCAACCTCGTCGGGACGCTTCGGGTCCGACAGCTTGATCTTGTCACCCTGCTTCAGTATCTCGAAGAGTTACAGGGTGTCTTCATCGTTGAACGAATAAACCTCCTTTGGCCTTGGTGCAAGTGGAGGCTTCTGAGTAGGTGCTGACGCACCTTTTGAGGCATTGACAGTCAACGCCTGTTTCCCCTTTGTCTCTCGTCCGGGGTTGTTGGCTGCAGGCCGTTTCCCCTTGTCCTCAAAGGCAGGGAAACTGACTCCCAGAAGACGAGCATTGGCCGCCTTCTTTTCTGCGGCTTCTGCTTCAATGATCAAGAAGCTCCAGTCGAAAAGAGTAGAGTTGAGCCAGAGTTTGACTGCAGCCAGCATGTTCATGCTGCAGGAGGAGAGAAGTGCATGTTCTGGCATGCCCGGAGGCAATCTGAAGCAGGCCTGGCGGAAGCGTTCGATGAACACTCGAACCGTTTTCTTCTCCTTCTGGCGTATCTCTATAAGGGACGCCATTGTCATGTCCTTTCTGCCGTCGTAGAAACGGTCGAGAAAAAGGCGCGTCAGGTCGTCGAAGGAGGACATGGAATTGTCGAGGAGGCTGCAGTACCAGTCGTACGTTACTCCCTTCAGTGCCCCGACAAATATGCTGGTGAGTAGTGCGTCCTCCTTCGAAAGATGTCCCGTCTGAGACTGAAAGTACGTCAGATAGCGATGAGGAGAGCCCTTCCCGTCGTATGGCGTCAGTGTTTATGGTTTATACTTAGGAGGATAAACCACTTTGTTCCACTCGAGGGGATAAGGCTGGGGAATCCCCATCTTTTGGCGCTTCTCTTATCTCGTCTTGGACTCAAAGCGCTCGTACAAGTCCCTGATCATCTCGACCACGTCTTCCGTAGAGCTGGGAGTCGGAGAAGGTGGTACCACCTGCAGTTGAGCATTTGAGGGCTCCGATATCCGAGGTGCTTCTCGGCGATCCGTATCCAAGGATACCCGTTGAAGGGGTACACTTGATTCTCCATTGGCCCCTGGGTCGGGACCGGTAGAAGGTGTCTTCGCCAAAGCAGACCGTATCTCAAACACTACTTGAGTCAGTGTTTGCATGGAGATAAAGATGGTTTTGAGTCCTCCTTCTAATGTGTCCATGCGCTGGACGAGGTCTGGTGGCGGTACATCAGACTCGGAATCACCTCCAGCCATGTATACTGTCATGACACGGCTGGAAGTGGATGGATCGGTTGAGGCTTCACTCTCGGCTTCACTCTCTTGTAGGGGAGTTGCCTCTCCTGGAGATTCGTCCGGCCACCCCCGGCTATGTTCTAGAGAACATTCTCGACGGGAGCATCTGCAAGGGCCTGATTACCCTTGGTTCATTCTTGAAGGACTTCTTCCTCTCCGAGACTCAGATCCGTGGGAGCTAGACTACCCCCGGCTGTGTTTTGGGGGACACCCTCGTCTTGAAGGACAGGGGCTAGACGACCCCCAGCCATGTTCGGGAGGTTGACTTCGAGAATATCGGCCCCAGCTATACTTTGGAAGACAGCTTCATCTTCGGAAGAAGGCTCCACCAGGGTCTGACTACCCCTAGTTTCCTCCAAGAGCTTCTTTCTCCCCCGAGTGCCTTCGAACACTCCAGAGGACGAGACACTTGCCTTGGTTTTCCCCGGCTGGCTCTTGGACGAGGACAAGGAATTGTCAGTCGTCTTTCGGACTGACGAGGAGTTAGAGATCACGTTGCATGAAGCAACCCTTGGCTCTTCTTTTGTTGACACCTTCTTTCCGAGGCGACGTCGTAGGTGTGTCGATGATTGCAGCCGCTGGAACACTGACTGCCTTGGTGGGACTGCCGCCTTGCAACAGCAGTTGATGGTGACTACAGCACAAGTGTGCCCTGTGAAGGGCGCATCATGCTTGTCAGCCGACTCTCCTGATCGGCGCTTGTGAGTGATCACGTTGCACAGATCATTGGAGGAGAGTGCCACCTTCACACCCCCTTCAGGCGCATGGCAAGGCCAAGCGCCGGGGTGGTCAAGTGAATGCTGCGCCCCCTGATCTAACACCAAACAGGCGTCCCGATCAGTAGTGGGGGAACAACATTTGAAGTGACTTGAACGGACCTCGGACGCACAACCAGAAGAGGCGCGGGAGTTTAAGACCACTGGATTTGCCTTACTCGACTTGGTTGTGCACGCAATAGATGCGCCTAAGCTAGACAAGGACTTTGAAGGTCGGCTCGTCTCTGGCACAGAAGCACCTGAGTCGACCTTGTACAGCTTACCATCAGCAGTACGCATGATTGTGAGCGCATGCTTCTGGCTCGCTGCTGGTATAGCACGTTTGGGGTGCATGGCCCGTGCTGCCTTGGATTTCTTCGTACCTGTCCGCTGGGGCGCATAGTACTCAGAATCCAAATTCTCCTCGCCACTACAGCGAGTGAGTCTGTCAAAGACAGAGACCTTCTGTGGCGCATCAGAGATGATGCACGGGGCATTGGCTGCGCCCCTGCTCCGTCGACGCATCTTCTTCGCCTGAGAGGGAGATGGCTGGGGAATGTGGTTAGCCGCATGTTTCCCCGAGAGATGCGCTGCAGCGGTGGGCGCATCTTGGTTGCTGAGGACGTCAGCAGGCAGGGACGGCTGGATTGGCGTATCCCCTTCAGTGGTGGTGCCAGAGGCGTCGACCTTGTGCACCCAGACTCGGTGGGTCTTCTTCGGCTTTGGCAGCCGCTTCGAAGGACTCGCGCTTCCTTCAGAGATGAACTCCTCATACGCCTGTTGATTGAGGCGTACGACCAGCGTCTTGTGGGAGGAGCCCACCTTCACATCGTCGGATTGCGACACAGCTTTCTCGGTGGAGGAGAAAGAGGTCCCCAGTAGAGTCGCCAGCTTGTTTGCCATTAAAATTCTTTTCTTACAAATTTCAATACAAACAGAACAGTATTACAATATAGGACTTAGATGTAGTCCTAGAGGTACACTTTTGTTTATCTGGGTCCCTTGTGCCGATGGAGTGAGTGGTAATATGTTGACTCCGTTGACGATCTGATGACGGTTATCGGTTCTCTGAAGGTCTAGATTCCTCTGGGTGCTGGAGCTTGCTGAGAGGAAAAAAATGTTGAGTGTCTGTATCTGCCTCTCTGGTGTTGTGTTCGTTCGTTTTTCCGTCCGTTTGTGCGTGGATGAGAAGGAAATGATCCCTCTATTTATAGCATTGCAGGTTGGCTGCTTATGCGCGCATATGTAGGATGTGCCTAGGCGCAGGGATGCCACGTGGTGATTGTTGATGGAGGCGTATGGACGTTGCACCCTGATTGAGGGGTTGAATTCTTCATACTGCTGTTGTGAGCTGGCACGTAGCAGAGGAGAAGATCTTTCTGTTACTGAGATCTTGGGTGAGTTGAGTCAAAGAACACGTGTCATCGACCCATGGCTCAGAGATCTCAGATTTGATGGAGAGTGATCTGGTAGGATGCGCCTGGGATTGGGCGCATGAAAAGACTTTGGCTCGTAACCTTTGGGAGTCACGAACCATTCGGGGCGCATGGCTTTTGAGGCGCATGCAAGGCTTCAGTAGTGACTTAACTCCTGTCTCTCGGGATCAGAGAGAAGTCTGGGGCGCATGACTTTTGAGGCGCATACAGAGCTTTAATGGTGACTTTCTTTCTGTCTTTAGGGATCATTGAAAAGTCTGAGTCGTATAGCTTTTGAGGTGCATACAGAACTTTGGGCGCATGGCCGCGGAGGCGCATGCAAGTGGTTGGGCGACCACGTGGCTTGTAACCGCCGGAGGAAAGTAATGATGATGCTGACGTCGGCGATGCTTCGTCTTCTGAAAAAGCTGTCAAGTGTTCAGTCTTCGGGAAGCGTGCTGCCAATTCTGTCAGTTCAGCATTTAATATTTTTAACATTCGATGGACAGCTGAGTGGGCGCATCGGTTGGCGTTCTACTAGGCGTATGGGGACGCATGGGGGCGCATCCCCCGTGATGTGCTTGGTGCTGTAGGGCACGTCTGTGTGATGCGCTTGATGTTGAAGGGCGTGTCTGTGTGATGCGCGGTCTGGCCGGTGCATCCGCTTCGTGACACGTCTTTAATGGTACGACTGTTACGATCTTCGAGAGTTTTAAATAGCCGTTTTGACTTGGCTGAATTCGAAGCATCTGGTTCATCCATTTAATGCAAATTCATTGCATGGAATTCGGAGAGCCATCCACTTGGCGCATGGGTTTGATTTGCCCGGCCTATAAATAGTGGCATGAAGAGAGTTTGCTTCTCGTTCTCTCACGTTCTTCCGACATGAATTTGTTTACTCGGATGCATTCTGTTGATGAGATGCTCCCGAGGGTGAAGATGCGACGTAATGTCTTCATTGATGCACTCGAAGGTGACTGTTACATCCAAAAGTCGGAGTCGAGGGCTTCCGAGGCAGGCGGAAGGTGCCTGTTGCATCCAAAGATAGGGATGCACGAACCCCGTCTCCGTCATGTGGGAAGAGCCGCAGATCAGAATTGCGGTACTGCGGCTTTGGGGGCTCTTTCTTCCTTCAAAATGGGTGTCGCCCATTCTGTTTGTGTTGAAAGCTGCTCCTTTAGCCGCGGTTTCGATTACGGTCTTCCTTCGCCTTTGGAGGCTCTTTCGAAACCTCCCCTGGCCACAGGTTGGCTTGTGGTGCTTTTCACTTCCTCGGTTTGGGGAGCTCTTCCTCCAGCTAGAGGGTTGATTGCCACCCTCATTCTGCTCAATAAATGCTTCATTAGTCGAAGCATTTAGACGGCGATGAGCCTGGCTGGAAGAGCGGCACATAACTGGGCTGCTGAAGGGATGCACATAACTGAGCTGCCGAAGGGATGCACATAACTGAGGATGCACATGACTGAGCTGCTGAAAAGGATGCGCCCTGCTGAGGGCGCATGGTGGGATGCGCCTGACTGGGGGCGCATGGTGATCGCTGCGCCTATTTGAGGACGCATGGTGGCTGCTGGCTGTAGACTTAGGATCTTTTTTTTGTAGAAATTCTCCTTTGTACAATCTTTTCTAGACATGTAATAGACTTTTATATGTAATAAAAAGTCCTCTTTCGATGTCCATATTTGTTGTTTTTGCTGTGTGAAGTACTTTGTCCGAGCTCTGGCGCATGTAGTGTCTGGCGCATAGGACTTCTGGTTCTGAAATTCTATGCTTCTACAGAGTGGGGTGTGGAATCGGAGAGGGCGGCAAGGGGAGCGCGGTGGTGGTCTCGGATTTGGATTTGGTGGAGGGAGGAGGAAGTTATAGATTTTTTGTGGGAAATGGGATTGTGAACGTTCTGTCGGGTTTCTGATCTTCTGAAGAAATGTTACGTGAGATGAAGAAGGAGAGGACGTGGGCATGGAGAGCGGATCTGAGAGAGAACCGGGGAGTAGGATAATGGGTAAGTCTAATAGGTTTTGGGCTTTGGGTTTTGGGTACCAAGGCTTAAGTTATGGGCTTAAAACAAAAGGCTCACCAAACAATATAAAACATGGACATTAAAAATAAAATAAAAGTCATGGGCTTCACAGTTTTACTCCTTGTAGTGCTGCGCTACCGTGCTTCCTGTAAAGCACACCAGACATTCAGTCTGCCTGAGAACTTATTAAGGCATTTAAGCCAACCTCAACACAGGATCCATTTTTTGCAGAAAACACATAGTAGACAACAGTGGTTATAGGCTCGTAACCCTTCCATGTTCTCAAAAACAAGTATCCACTGTTACCTGACAGTTTTCTAGTCAGTGGTCCTCCCTTTAACCGAAAGTTAGATGTCTAGTAGATTTCTCTTTGAACTAATAACATAAAACTTTATGGTAGGATTACAAAGACATACTATCAAAATGCCTTCAATCCCATCTTCCCTGCTGTGTCTTCAACCAGCTGTCGCTTGAGGCCCTTCGTGAACGAATCCGCCAGGTTCTTCTGACTCCGAACATCGATGACTGCAATGACACCTCTCTTGATGAGATCGTTCACTGTCCTGTGCTTTAACCGCACTGTTCTCTTCTTTCCATTAAAGAGATCATTTGATGCCACCGCCGCAGTTTTCTATTTTTTCAGTATATCGGAACTGCTGGTATTTGCGCTCCAACTACTGGAAGATCATACATGAGCTCCCGAAGCCACTCAGCTTCATCTGCTGCGGTATCAAGTACAAAAAACTCAGATTCCATAGAAGACCGCGAGAGCATAGTCTGTTTCTTCGACTTTCATGATATAGCAATGCCATCTATTGTGAAAATAAATCCACAAGTGGACCTCTCGCTCTCCAACTCTGTGCACTAGCTGGCATCACTGAAGCCTTCTACTACCGGCGGCTCTCCGCTGAAGTGCATTGCATATGTCGGAGTCTTCTTGAGATATCTCATAAGATGCTTAACAGCTTTCCAGTGCTCAACGCCTGGATTGCTTGTGAATCGACTCAGCATTCCCACAGTAAAAGTATGTCAGGCCTAGTGGCAGTAGTAGCGTACATCAAACTTTCGATGATGCTAGCATACTCCAATTGTCTAATGCTTTCCTTCGAGTTTAGCTCCAGCTTCTGATCACTTCGGTACGGCGTATCAATAATAGGAAGATCTTGATACCCATATCGACTGAGCATGTTCTCAATGTAATGAGATTGTGATAGTACCAATCCAGTGTCTGTCCGAATGATCTTGAGTCCCAAGATAACATCAGCATCACCCAGGTCCTTCATACTAAACTTTGTCGAGAGGAACTTCTTTGTTTGAGTGACACAGCTTATATCCGTACCTAGGATTAGCATTTCGTCCACGTACAGACAAACGATGACTCCTCTTCTGTCAGCAAATTTAGTATAGACACACTTGTCTGTTTAGCTGACACTGTAGCCATTTGATCTTATAACTTTGTCAAACTTCTCATGCCATATTTTGGGAGCTTGCTTTAAGCCGTATAGAAATTTTATCAACTTAGAGACTTTGTCTTCTAGGCCTTTGACGAAAAATCCTTCTGGATGTTGCATATAAATCTCCTCGATCAGCTCGCCATTCAGGAATGCTATTTTCACATCCATCTGATGTATCACCAGTTTGTGTATTGCCGCAAGGGCAATCAACAATCTGATGGTTGTCATTCGTACTACTGGAGCATAAGTTTCAAAGTAGTCGATTCTCTGCTTTTGAGAAAACCCCTTGGCCACTAGCCTGGCTTTGAACTTGTCAATGGTTCCATCAGCTTTTATCTTCTTTTTGAAGATCCACTTGCATCCGATGGATTTTGCTCCTTCGGGTAGATCAACTAATACCCATGTGTTATTGGAGGTAATTGAGTCAATTTCATTGTCTATTGCCTCCTTCCAGAAGACAACATCTCTGGTCTTCATTATCTTATCATAGTTAAGCGGATCTGCTTCCATATGATAGTTGACAAAGTCATCTCCGAAGCTCTTCGGCCTCCTTGCTTGCTTCGTCGACGGCTCAACGAGTTCTGGTTCAATTGTTGTTTCTCCACCAACAACTTCATCTTGGACTACTGGCTCATGTGAGATCTCAGTCTCATTTGCACCTACATCATTCTCTGGAATGTGTGGAAGAACAATATTTTTGTGTCGTGCAAACTTGTCTTCAAAATATTTAGCATCGCGAGATTCGATAATATGATTTGATTCAATGTCAAGAAATCACCGAGCATCATTCTTCTCAGCATACCCCAAGAAGACCGCCTTCGTAGTCCTCGTCCCCAGCTTCTAAATCTTCAGATCTGGGAGCTTCACATAAGCCAGACACCCCCACACTCGAATAACATTCAAGTTAGGTCTGACTTTGAACCAGAGTTCATGAGGAGTTATGTCAGAAGTTACATAATGCACTCTATTCAGAATGAAAGTGGTCGTTAATGTAGCTTCTCTCCAGTAGCATTTTGGAACACCGATAGTTAGCAGCATTGAGTTCATCATTTCTGTCAACGTTCGGTTCTTCTTCTCTGCTACTCCATTAGATTGAGAAGAATACGGAGCAGTAGTCTCGCAGATGATTCCATGTTCTTTGCAGAACGATACGAATTCATGAGACCGATATTCTCAGCCTCGATTACTTCTCAACCTCTTGAGTTGTTATCCAGTTTGTCGTTCAGTATCGGCCCTGAACTCCTTGAACTTCTCGAACGCTTCGTCTTTAGATTTGAGAAAGTAGACGAATGCATACTTAGAGAAGTCATTGATGAAGGTTATGAAATACTTCATCCTGGCTTTTGTAGAAAATTGTTTGAAGTCACAGATATCGGAGTGTACCAACTCCAGAAGATCTGTGCTTCGATTGACCCGATGAAAGGGTTTTCTAGTGATCCTTTTCTGAGCGCATACTTCACACTTCTCTACCTTACCCCTACATTTGGAGATAAGTCCTAGACTAGATATTTTATTTATTTTTTTACAATGAACATGTCCTTGCCTATATTATGCCACAACTCAAGAGAATAATCAGAAAGAGCGATTGCATTTATTTTATTAGACTGGTTTACAAGCTAAATTTTAAACATCCATTCGGTTTGAAAAGACTTTCCGAAGTATGTTCCCTTCTTGGACATCACTATCTGACCAGCATTAATATCCACCTTCAAGCCTGCGTTGCTAAACAGGCTCCCAGAGATCAAGTTCTTGGCAATCATCGGAACATGCTTTACTCCTTGGAGCATCAGAGTGTTCCCGGAAGTGAGTTTCAGCTCCACAGTCCCGATCCCCAGAACTTTAGCTTGGGCCTGGTTCGCCATGACAACCTTCTCAGAAGTTGGCTGGTACGTGACGAACCATTCCTTCCCAGAACAGACATAGCATGTCGTACCGGTGTCTATCCACCAGTCAGAGTCAGCCCCCACAGTTATGACCTGAGAGATCATAGCAACGAGGTTAGAAACCAAAGAAACCTTAGTAGGCTCACCTTTCTTTGATTGTTTGGGCTTGGATCTGCATTCACTCTTGTAGTGGCCTTTTTTGCCATAATTGAACAAGTCACGTGGGACTTGGACTTCTGTTGCTTGAATGAAGGACCCTTCACTTTTAGATTAGTGAAATCCTTCTTTTTGTGATGAGAAGCCACCTGCTTCCTCTTGGGCTCTCTCGTCTGTACCAGATTGACCTTGGCCAACTGTTTGGACAGAGTGTCCATCTTCTGTTGAGAATGCATCTCGTCCTCAACATGGATCTCTTGAAGGAGATCTTCCAAGCTAATATCCAGCTTCTTTCGATGCATTCTTGCATAGAATGTACTCCATCCAGCGAAAAGTTTAGAGACAATCCCCCTAACAACAAACTTGTCGACGGGGGGCATTTTCTCGTCTTCTAGCTTCTGGCACAGTTTCAAGAACTCTTTTACTTGAGACAGCATAGCCTTCTCGTCTTCGAAGAGCCACTTATGGTACTTTTCGATGATGAAGATTTTCGATCTATTGTCGTCGTCTTCATACAGGTCTCCCAAGGACTCCCAGATGTCCCTGGCAGAAGTATTATTGGAGTATGACTCTGCCAGGGAGTCCTCCATTGCATTCAGAATCAATAGCCTACAAAGACTATTGTCCCTTCTCCATTTGGTAAGTTTGACTTGTGCAGCAGCAATGGCATCTGCTGTACCACCTTCTGGAGTCGTCGGTCCTTCTGGAATCATTGGTTCAGCTTCGATCAACACATGATCGACGTCCACTAGTTGAAGATTGAGGGTAATTTTCGTCTTTCAGATTTGAAAGTGTTCTCCGTCGAACTTCTCTAGTTTGTTAAAGCTAGTATCGAGGAGAGAGGCACGAGAGTTTTCCATTGTGCTGGTCTAGCTTTGAGATTGTTAGAACCGGGGCACAATTTTTCAATAAAAAACCGAATGAAACAGTTGTAAGAACAACGTTCCTACGCAACGCTTCAAGGAATGTGCGTAACAGAGATCCTAGAAGGATTCTGGAATACAAAAATCTAAGAAGATTTCGTAAACGTAGCAAACGATAGTAGTGTACTTCTAAACAGAAGGTACTAATCGAAATGCTAAAGGCAGCAGCGAAGGTGACAGGCGATAGATGGAAGGTGGTGGCCTGCTGGGGTGTCAAGAACACCAGTGCTCAAAGCTTGATCCGCCCATACGGTCAGGAACCAGCAAGTTCGAGTGACCTCTGGAACGCTCTGGAAAAAATCCTCTAAGACGGACTGCTCGGAACGACAAGGACAGAACTCCAGTTGCACGATAGGAACAAGGTGCGCAGCAGCTCTCTCTTCTCTCTGTTTGAATTTCTGACATCTTCGAAGTGTCCCGAGAGGGATGAGAGGCTCTGAATATATAGCCACAGCTGTAACTGCCCAGATCCGAGATGTGCGTAACGACTTGATGTCAGATCCGAATTATCTGGATCAGTTATCGCACGTTACGAATTAGTCAGAACGTGGACAGCCACGAACTGCTCATGTTGTGCCAATTGAACGAGTTGCGCGCGTGCCATCAGCGTACACTGTTCACGCCAGCACACCCGCGCAACCCGCGTAACCCGCGCAACCGCGCACGCTCGTACCCTGGGTGCAATGCTGACGTGCTAAGTGCAAAGTGCGCCAACAAAATGCCACATTATGCCTCATGAGCCCATGAGTCCGAGTTCGAGTCCGAGTCGCTAAGCCCCTACGGGGCTTAGCCCCAATGAAAATTAATTTCCCAAGAGAAAAAAGCATGAATGCTTTTCTTGGAGCCTTATCCTTACCTCCTAGTAAAATCATCCACATGATTCCCTCCTTAGGGTCACCACCCCATGTGCATATCCCAACAACACATACAAGTATATATGTTGAGATAACTCATGGTGCTTTTCCAATGTGGAACTAAACTTTACTATGCATGTTGAGAGCGAGCTCTCTTCATGTCAAGGAGCAAGAGCACCAACACTATGTGACGGTAATGTAGGATGGAGAGTTTGTATAACACTCAGAGCATCTCCAACCCTATTGTGAGTTTGGAAAAAAGTTGTCGCCACATAGGAATGACAAGTTCTCATTTAGAAAGTGATTCTCCAATGCAAATATCAAATAAAATATGAAGGTGACATGGCATGACATGACAAAGACATTATGAAGTTGGTTGTCTAGTTCTAGACAATGGACTTGCCAATGACTTTATCTCCATCATCATCTATTATGAATAAAAATATTTATAAAAATGAAGAAGATGAGAAGTTCCATTGGAAGTTGGAAAAAACTAATTTTTATTGTATTATCGATACTTTTGTATTGGAGAAGACTTTTCTACCTCATTGTCTTTTGTGAATATAATTTTGCCACTTATGAAAGACATCGTCTTGTGTAACAAACCACATAAAATCACAACATATAACAAGACAATAGGGTTGGGGATGCTCTCATAGAAATTCTCAATCTCTCGTACCAATTAACATTGGATCCCATCTCATGAAATTGATCTTTTTATTTGTTGACACTTAACGAATGGAGAATATTTTTTTGTGCACTTTCTACATAGAACTAACTATGGTAGAAATTTTCTTATAGTTTAATATCAAGTAGGATAGAAACTCAATCCATTGGAGTTGGAGATGGCCTAAGTCTAAACCGAGTTGGAACTCCAAATCCAAGCCTGAATTTTCTTTTCCAATCAGGCCAGCGTTGGGAAAGAAACACGAAAACCTTTCCCCAAACCGGAGAGTACCTGTGAGAGGACCGAGCAATACAACGCACGAACCCAAAAACAAACACACAAAATAATCCACGCAGACACAGAGAATTTTTGACGTGGAAAACCCTTGCGGGAAAAAACCACGGGACGATCGGAGTCCAACCCTGAGAAGCCTCCACTAATGGAATAGAAGAATTACACCCTCTACAAACTCCTCCCGATCCAAATCGGATCCCCACAACACTCAGAGATAAGAACAACGATTACAAGGCTACGAAGAGCGAGAACGACGAGTAAAAATTACCCGAACACGATCTCCTTCGAATAGCGACCTTCAATCCTCCGTCTTCTTCTCCGAAGTTGTAATGGCACTCTTGCCTCCTTCCTCTCTCAAAGTTGTGTTGCCTTGCGATATGTTGCACAATGAATTAGGGTTAGGAAATCCCAATATAACTCCCTAATCCCGCAGCAAACCTGGACCGTTAGATTAGATCCAATGATGAAAACTCATCCGGAAATCCGCTTCAGCCCCCGACGACACAGAGTTCGGCCAGAACTCTGTGTCGAGCATCCAGAACCTCACGCCATAATGCTGGAGTGGCCAGCCCGAGTTTGGTCCGAACTCGCCATGGGACCGAGTTCGGCCCGAACTCGGATCCCCTGTTCCAGAACCTCCCATGGAGCAGCAGCAGCAGCAACTCCGACTTCTCGAGCTTCTCCGACATCGGACGGCGCTCGTCGCACTCCGGGGTCTTCTCCACATAGGTTGGGAACCCCACCCACTCCAAAAAATCTCCCCCTTCACAACTATAGAGAGGATGTCGTCATCCCGACGATCTGCCTGCAGTACTCAAACTTCCCCCTTGGTAGAATCTTCGTGAACATATCAGCTCCGTTGTCATCTGTATGAACCTTCTCAAGCTCCGCGTCCTTCTTCTCAACCACATCCCGTATCCAATGATACCGAGTCTCGATGTGCTTGGACCGGCTATGAAACGTCTGATTCTTTACAAGGTGGATAGCACTCTGACTGTCGCAAAGCAAAGTATACTGCTCTTGCTTCAGTCCCATTTCCTGCAACAGCTTCTTCATCCACAATAGCTCCTTGTAAGCCTCCGTCGCCGCAATGTACTCTGCCTCTGTCGTCGACAAGGCAACACACTTCTGCAACCGCGACTGCCACGACACCGCTCCTCCCGCAAACATCATTACGTAGCCCGAAGTCGATCGCCTCGTGTCTACATCTCCAGCCATATCAGCGTCGGTATACCCAACCAGCTTCGGCTCGTCACCACCAAAGAAAAGTCTCCAACCAGCAGTGCCCTGAAGATAACGTAGAATCCACTTGACCGCACTCCAATGTATCCTTCTAGGATTTGAAAGATACCTGCTAACCGTACCAACTGCATGAGCGATATCTGGCCTCGTACACACCATAGCATATATAAGGCTCCCCACATCTGAAGCATATGGAACCCGCTCCATATCTTCCTTTTTGTCCTCGGTAGATGGACACTGCTCCTCAGTGAACTTAAAGTGAGCCGCGAGGGGGGAACTCACTTTCTTCGATCCGTCCATCCCGAAATGCTGAAGTACCCGGTGAATGTACTTCGTTTGGGACAAGTGTAGCAGCTTGGACTCTCTCTCTCGGCTGATCTCCATCCCAAGAATAGTCTTTGCTGCGCCCAAATCCTTCATAGAGAAGGCTGCGCCAAGTTGGCGCTTCAGCTCCGCTATCCTAGTGGCATTCCGACCCACTAATAGCATATCATCAACATTTTCAATAGAATAATAAAATCATCCTTGACAAAATACCTCACAAATGCACAATGGTCCGACGTCGTCCGTGCATAACCATGCTCCCCCATAAACGACTCAAACTTCCTGTACCACTGCCTCGGAGCCTGCTTCAGACCATACAAGCTCTTCCTCAACCGGCAGACCAAATGTGACTTGCCCTTCTCACAGAATCCCTCCGGCTGCTCCATGTACAACTCCTCCTCAAGATCACCGTGGAGGAACGCCGTCTTCACGTCTATCTGCTCGACCTCCAAGTCGAGACTCGCTGCTAATGCTAGCACCACCCGAATAGACGAATGCTTGACGATAGGCAAAAAAATCTCATCATAATCCACGCCTTTCCGCTGACCGTAGCCTTTGACTACCAGCCTCGCTTTGTATCGAGGGCGAGTAGCATCATCCGTCTGCTTCACTCTAAACACCCATCGATTCTTCAAAGCCTTCTTGCCCTTTGGCAACCGCACCAGATCATAAGTGGAATTGGTGTGCAAGGAACTCATCTCCTCCTGCATAGCCTCCATCCACTCCTGTATGTGTTCGTCTTCCATAACCTCTGCAAAACTTTCGGGCTCTTCCCCGTCAGTCAATATCACATACTCATCTGGTGAGTATCTCGTAGATGGTCGACGATCCCTGTCACTCCTCCTCAAAGGAACCACTGGTGCTGGCTGTATACCGACATCCGCCTCCCCTTCAGGAACTACCTCCCCGGCATGCTCATCCTCCTGAGGGACACCCTGACCACCATCAGCAGGCTGATGATCAAGGTTGGGAGCAACTCCATGTACTGGCTCCCCCATAACTGGATCCTCTGCGATGTCCTCTGGAAACTGCTCGAAGCGAAATGACTCTAACTCAGGCAATTCCTCAGCCTCAGAAGGCGTCTCGAAATCCTGAGTGTTGGTCAGGGTCTGATCCTCGACGAACACCACGTCCCTGCTTCTGTAGAGCTTTCCTTCCACTGGATCGTAGAGTCTATAACCAAACTCATCCCGACCATAGCCGACAAAGACGCATCGCCTCGTCTTCGGCTCAAGTTTGGTCCTCTCGTCCTTCGGTACATGTACGAAGGCTTTACAACCAAACGCCCGCAGGTGATTGCATGACGGCTCTTTGACGTACCATACTTTGTCAGGCACATCACCCTGCAAAGGAGCACTAGGAGACAAATTAATAATATAAGCAACTGTGAGAAGAGCCTCACCCCAATAACTGCCCGGCAAGTTTGCTTCTGACAGCAAACACCGCACCCTCTCCATCAGTGTCCTGTTCATGCGCTCCGCTACACCATTGAGCTGAGGTGTCTTTGGCAGAGTCTTCTGGTGTCGTATTCCTTGCTCTCTGTAATACGTATCAAAGGGACCGATGTATTCACCGCCATTGTCGGACCGAACACACAACAACTTCTTGCCCGTCTCCCTTTCAACAGAGGCCTGAAACTCCTTGAAAGTAGGCAGCATCTGATCCTTGGTCTTTAAGGCATAGACCCAAACCTTCCTGGAACAGTCATCAATAAAGGTTACAAAGTAAGAAGCACCACCAAGAAATTTTACCTTCATAGGACCGCAGACATCCGAGTGAATCAACTCGAGCAACGCCGGCTTCCTCGAACTTGGGTGACTTTGGAAAGACACCCTATTTTGCTTTCCAGCTAAACAGTGCGTGCACTTCTCCAACTTTGTAGACTTGAGCCCCGGAATCACCTTCCTGTTCACCAAGTAGCTCATCCCCTTCTCGCTGATATGGCCGAGCCGCCTGTGCCACAACTCGGTAGACGCATCACTGACTGCGTTCACCTCCTGTGCCCCCTCTGCGCTCCCCTCCATATAGTAGAGACCGGACTTCTTACTTCCTCTGGCAATCACCATCGAACCCCTGGAAAGCTTCCACTGACTGTTCCCGAAAAGACTGAAGAATCTCTCGTCATCCAACCTTCCAACCGACACCAGGTTGAAACGGATATCATGGACATGACGAACATCCTTGAGAACAAGAACCGCACCCGTCTTCGTTCTCAAATGCACATCTCCAACGGCAACCGCCTTCGACACATCTCCGTTGCCCATCTTCAACACACCACAGTCTCCTGTCGTGTAAGTGGCAAACAGTGCCCTGTTGTGAGATACATGTGCTGAAGCCCCTGAGTCCACCAGCCAAGAATTTTCGTCGCAGGCGAGGTTAGTAATGACCTCATCACCTACGACGATCACATCGCCTCCATGCACCGAGGCCGCCGCTGTAGTGTTCTCTTCTTGCTTTCCCTTGTCGCCCTTCTTCTCTCTCTTCCAAGCGAAATAATTCCGCTTGATATGGCCCTTCTTACCGCAATGGTAACACTCTGAGTCCTCGTAACGACCTTTGGACTTCCCCCTGCTCTTGTCTCTGCCACCACCTGGACCCCTACTTTTGTCCCTTCCGCGGCTCTCTGAAACAAGTGCCTCTGAGTGGTGGGATGTGGATGAAGTGCCCTGAGAACGTCTCCGCATCTCTTCATTCAACACCCCGCTCTTGGCAAACTCCAGACTGACCACGCCCTCTGGAGCAGAAGCGATCATAGATACTCGTACGGTCTCCCACGAGTCTGGCAAGGTACACAGCAGCCACAGTCCCTGAACTTCGTCGTCGAACTTGACTCCCATAGAAGATAGCTGGTCAACCACGCCCTGGAACTCACTCAAGTGATCCGAAATAGACGCCCCGTCTTTGTACCGCAGACCCATCATCGTCCGGATCAGGAACAGCTTGTTTACCCCGGTCTTCTTCGCGTACAAAGACTCCAGCTTATCCCACAACGTCTTCGCGTGCTCAATATTGGCAACGTGGTTGTACACGTTCTCGTCCACAAATTGCCGTATGTACCCACACACCTGTATGTGCTCGAATGTCCAGTCCTCCTCGGATTTATCACTGGACTTCTCGGATGCAAACACGGATAGATGCAGCTTCTTGACAAATAGCAAATCCTTCATCTTGCTCCGCCAATAATGATAGTTTGTGCCGTTCAGGTTCACCATGCGCACCGACTTCGCGTCCATCTCTCCTCCCTGGTTCCTCTGTCAACTACTGACACCCTTCTGAATTCCAGAACCTGGCTCTGATACCACTCTGTTGGAAAAGAAACGCGGAAACCTTTTCCCAAATCGGAGAGTACCTGCGAGAGGACCGAGCAATACAACTCACGAACCCAAAAACAAATACACAAAACAATCCACGCAGACACAGAGAATTTTTGACGTGGAAAATCCTTGCGGGAAAAAATCATGGGACGATCGGAGTCCAACCCTGAGAAGCCTCCACTAATGGAATAGAAGAATTACACCCTCTACAAACTCCTCCCGATCCAAATCGGATTCCCACAACACTCAGAGATAAGAACAATGATTACAAGGCTACGAAGAGCGAGAACGACGAGTAGAAATTACCCGAACACGATCTCCTTCGAATAGCGACCTTCAATCCTCCGTCTTCTTCTCCGAAGTTGTAATGGCACTCTTGCCTCCTTCCTCTCTCAAATTTGTGTTGCCTTGCGATATGTTGCACAATGAATTAGGGTTGGAAAATCCCAATATAACTCCCTAATCCCGCAGCAAACCTGGACCGTTAGATTAGATCCAATGATGAAAACTCATCCGGAAATCCGCTTCAGCCCCCGACGACACAGAGTTCGGCCAGAACTCTGTGTCGAGCATCCAGAACCTCACGCCACAATGCTGGAGTGGCCAGACCGAGTTCGGCCCGAACTCGGATCCCCTGTTCCAGAACCTCCCATGGAACAGCAGCAGCAGCAACTCCGACTTCCCGAGCTTCTCCGACATCGGACGGCGCTCGTCGTACTCCGGGGTCTTCTCCACATAGGTTGGGAATCCCACCGACTCCAACAGCCAGGAGGTAACTTCCTCTTTATTTGAAAAGACGATGAAGTGTTCGGAGTCTCATATAAAGACCGGCTTCAAGCGTTTAGAGGGAAGTAGAAGAGGCGATATATTCACGAGTCTAGTCAATATCTCATGATCCATCATGCTCACACATTGAGTGGAACAGTCGCAAGATTTGCTGATGTTGATCAATAGTGCATGACTGCATGATTGAGAAATCCTGAAATTATTGAAGAATCGTGTTCCATAATAGACGGGAAGGATTAAGGATTTATTTATTATTCCAAGATTGCAATCATTTAACATATTGTTCATCCAAGACGATTTATTAAGAGTGAGCCACTGACTCTTGCTTAGTAGAGATCCTTGTTAGTACTTAGTAATTCGGATTCGGGACGGCAAGAATACTAATAAGAATAGGTGCAAATATTCGAAAAATAAAAATATTCATATTCAAAACTTCATATTTTTAAATATGTTATCAAATTTGGTTAATTAAACAGGTTTCTACCACATTTTTTTGCCAAAATTTTCAATAATTTATACGGAACACGTTTAAAACTTCGCATGTTTAAAATTTACATACTCATTTGAATCTGTCAAAACTACGCAAATATTATACTTTTCTGAAAGATACGAAAAAAATTCGCGTATAATACAAGTTTTATTCTGGTGATTGCTAACAAGGGTAGAGATATAAGAGGAATTAGCTTTATACAATATTTACTTGTGATTTTTCTTTCCAAGTTAACCAAAAACTAAAAGTTTGGCACATTATGATCATATATAGACTTAGTTTGGTTCGTGGAATCATGGAGCTGGAAAAGAAAATTGATTATTTTTTTATGTTTGGGTGCCAAACAAATTGGGAAAAGAACAGTAATTTCCAATGGAAAAAAAATTAGGGAAAAAATGATTCCATTCATCCAAGCAATGAATCACTTTTCCAACTTGAAGTATTCATTTTCCTTTTTAAATTTCTTAGCATTTCCAAACATCGCAAAGAAAAATCAATAGAAATTATAATTTTCCAAAAGAAAGAAAATACCAAAAAATTGATTTCCTTTCCATTCTTTTAGGGTCTGCTTGGATTGAGGGTTAAGAGAGTTAAGTGAGAGAAAGTTAAGTGAGAAAAAAATAAAACCATGCTTGGTTTGAGGATGGGGGTTTAGGAGGGAGAGTTATAGAGGGTTAAGTGAGGGTTTATTTTACCCTCTTTTGTCCATTTTTTAACTCTCCCCCCCAAATCGGAGGGTTAACGAGGGTGATTGAGGAGTTTTGTTTAAAAAGTCATAAATACCCCTTATTTGTTTTATAAAATATCATGATTTTTTTCTCAATTTTTTTTTTCTCAATATGTTAATCCGTAGATTTCTAATTTGTGAAGATATTTTGACAATTTCTAATTAAAATTTTAATCAAATTTAATTTTATGACATATGTAATAAGGTCATTTTGGTAACTATCATATTTTTATTAATCACCCTCTCACTCAAAACCTCCAATCCAAGCAAGAGTTATTAAACACCCCTCACTTAACTCTCTCTCCAATCCAAACAAGGTTCTATGTAACTCTACTCCCTCTCGCTTAACTCCCCCTCATTTAACCCTCACTTAATGCTGCTTTTTTTTTCCCCTCAATCCAAGCAGACCCTCAGCGAACCAAACGAGGCCATAGAAGATTTTATCCTGTCAAAACTAATGTTTGCGCGATACAACTAATTAGACGAAATGCCTTTGATTAGTTATGTCATAAATCCAACTTCATTTAAGACTTACCTTAGTTCTACAACCTCCTTCGATTATATTTTTAAGAGTTAGACTACAAAAACTCAAATAAGAACTGAAAATAAAAACTTACAATATGTGTGACACGCAAAATTTTACTAATATGAGAAGTGTATTTATTTTTTCTTTAGTCCATTGGAAAAATATTGGAGAAAAAAAAAATCATGCATGTAATCCAATGACTTTTTGTGACATAATTTTAAAAATTAAGAATTCATGAGTTCCTCTACATTTTTTATGATTTTTATATTTGTCTTTTGAACCGCTACTTATATAGGACTATGTTAAATTTTACATAAATTCTATAGAAACTCATGAGTTCTTAATTTTTGAAATTGGGCCACTAATAGTCGTAAGATTATATGCATCTCAGCTCTTGATTTTTTTTAGGGACCTAAATAGAAAGGTCAAGGGCCAGAGCCTAAATAGAAATAATATCACGTCTCATTATATTGCAAGTTTCTATTTAAGTTTCGGTAGTCGAATTGTAAATTTTACAGGAACCAATTAAAGATTATTTATTCTCATCTTATCCTCTCAATTGAACAAACCTCCTAACTTAATTATGACATAATAATATTCACTAATGTGCTCATGCAGATCAACATTGAGCATGTTCTAGCAAACAATTATGTGAATTGATATGCTTATAGCTATAAGATGTGATTGAACAAAAACAATGAAGAGCACCAACTATGACTTAACAAGGGTAGTAAAAGGGTTACTATTGCACAACATTTACTCAATCATGTGCAAGAATATGCCGAGAGAGGAGATTTCTTGGAAGCTGGTTTTAGAAAGTCATGTGCAATATATGTACGTGAACTTTGAAAGAGCTTGTATTTTATTATCATTGCAACTTGACTCGCCCATAGGTCCTAAAATAATGTTAACCCTCATCTCAATGTTAAGCCTTTGGGATTTGGAATGTGGATTAAAGGACCTAAGAACTACCCGGTGTATATTATCATGTTGTTGACAACGGTTACATTCCCAAAATTTATTTGAAAATGTACACTATAATTGGATGCATAACTTTGTCGGCAAAGACCCATAGCTTGTAGGTGGGTGGGTGAAGTTTTTTTTTTTTTTTTTTCATCCATCAAAACTATGATATTTGTTCACCCTCCACTAAAAATATGATACATATTAATTTATTCAACATAAAATCACTTTGGGAGTGGTTTTATTCACCCACCAAAGTGGCTTTCACTTTTAATTTACTACATGTCATATTTTTAGTGAAGGGTGAACAAACACCATAGTTTTGATAGGTGAACAAAAATAAACTCTAGTGGAAAATCTAAAGAGAGAGATTTTAAATTATCAAGATGGCCACAAGAAGGATCGTCGGGACAAATTTCGCATAATTATGGCTGATGCTAGTTGCGTCCCAACTTTTAAGAAAACAAATTTTAATGATATTACAAAAATTACTTAGTAGACAATACATTTTTGGCAGTCCTATATATATAAGACCGTCAATTTTTTTTACAATTTTTGTTATTTTAAGCCTATCAAAATTGTGACAACTCTGATTTTAAATAGATTGTGTACAAAACTGCCAAAATTTTAACAGTCCTATTTTTTTCAGAACTGTTAAAATTTTATGTCCTGAAAAAATACACATGACTGTTAAAATTTTAACAGTCCTAAAATTCTTTTAAAATGACGCATCTTCTAATATTTTTTTTGTAGTGACAATAACATTTGTCCTTAAGAATGAGCGTGGCCATTTTAAATGTTCCTCGATGAACTTCTCTGCAGGAGATGGATACTTAATCTCGAATGTGTATGCTCATAGCCATTTCTGGTCTTGGAAAAATCTATCCAGACTGGCACCATATTTCGTTCTACAAAAAAAAACGTCTTGAATTCTCGTGTTAACGTCTATCAGCCTGTTGGAAATCGGATACGTCCTCTTGCGTTCTGATAGCAGATGTTGAAAATCAGATACGTCCTTCTGCGTTTCGATACCGTGTCGGAGACGTTGTCGCAGCGGAAACTTAGGTTAACCCACCTGAAATAACCAACCCTCGTCTAACGGACACCAAGCACAGATAAAGACAAGTATATGGCGGTGACTACGTTACCTGGACAAATTTCAATCTCTATAACTCAGATGAAAATTACAAGATTGACAAAAACTAATGTTTAACCCTTTACCCTAATAGGTACAACCTCCTCACCACACTCAAGAAGAAAAGAAAGATTACAATTGAAATCGCTCACCAACCCGTAGCAATCTCCTTAACCGAAGTTGACGACCCCTTGATTAGATCTCTTCTTCCTTCTGTCTTGGATGGCGAAGTCCTACGAGCAAAATGCGAAACTTTCTCTTACATTTTCTGTGGACGAGCACCTCGAACCTCCACTTTTTGTGTTGTGCTTTGTGCCTCCACCCTCACCCCATATATATAGTATAAGAAAAATATATTTTAGGTCATAATAGAATTTTTTAAATAGGAAGCCCTCAAATAAGAATCCTACTACACCTAAAATAGTCCATCAACATTCTATTTTAGATTATAATAGGATCTCTTAAATAGGAAACTCTCAAATAAGATTCCTATTATATCTAAAATAGTCCAGCACTATTTATGGACATCCAAATCAAATTAAATCAAATATTTAATCAAATTTGGACTCCATAAATATGCTATTACCAAATCCAGACTTGACTCCAATAATCTCCCCCTCCAGTTTGATGAGAGGGTGTTGATCCCATGGCTCCTCAACTGGACTCCATGCCTGTCGTCAAGCGACAGAGTTCCTGCTCCCCTAAGCCGCTGATCTTCGATCCTCCGAGCTGCTTTGCATCTTCCTTCGTCTCCAGCTCCTCGACCGTCACGTCCATGCTAGCTGCCATGCGTAGCACCTCTTGTACCACTGAGATCCTACCGATATCAATAACACGATCAAGACCGAAGTCCCTGACGATCAGCCTCACCGCAAGTCGCGGCTGCCTGTCCCCGACTTCTGTCTTCCACCGGAATGTGTTAACACACTACTAAAATATGCTATATTAGCGACGTTGTTTGGCGACGGAATAAAATACCGTCGCTAAATATCTAATATAGCGACTCCCTTTTATTGACATCGCAAAACGTCGTTGAATAGCGACGTTCAGCGACAATAGATAGATTACGTCGCGGAATAGCGACCTTCAGCGACAAATTATTAAAATATGTCGCCATATATTAAATGGTTGCGACGTTTAGCGACGTCGACTGGTGACGTCACTAACTTTTTTTTTACTTAGGGCACAGTCTGTTTCTTTTTTTTCCCTCACTCGAAAATTTTGTAATTTTTCCTCGATCAGCTCTCGGCGACTCCCTCCCCCCCCGGCGACTCCCTCCCCACCCCGGCAACCCCTACCCCCCCGCGGTCGAGCTCCGCCTCCTCGAGGTCCTCCTCCCCCAATCCGAGCTACTCCTCATCTCCAGTAAACCCTAACCTAACTCCTCCTCCTCCTTCTCTCCCCCCCCACACACACAGACACACACACACACACACGGACACACACACACACAGACACACACGGACACACACACAGCTATTGTGCGTGTTTTAGTAGGGATGGCAACTTTCCCCGAACCCGACGGGGACCTGAATTTGTTTTTCCGATGGGGACGGGTTTGGGGATATAGAAACGGGGATGGAGACGGGAATGAGAATTAAACAAAATTCCTGATAACAGTAACAACAAGGCTCATGTATCCGAGCATGTACCTACCCTGCATATAGGAAGGCCACATACTAGTGCAAACCAGGTGGGGATTTCGAAGACATGTTAGGCATGAACTCCTCTTTGATACCCATTAGACAATAATAGGTGAACTTCCCTTTATATTCAAACTGATACCAAGTCAATGCAAGAGTGTCCATGTTATTTTATAAGGTTTTCACCTAGATATCAGATTTGACTAGCATATCTAGGTAGCAATTGGTACCGGAGAGTGCTGATACCAAGTCACTGCAAGAGTGCACATGACTTGGGGCTATGTACTAGCAGACCTGTAAATAGGTGCCTGTGTGAGTAGAAGGGTCTGTAGCAATTTGAGGGATAAGTAGGATTTAATTCATTCCTTTGTATAAGTGTTCACTTGTAGAAAAGTTAGCCATAGTGATGTTCCCAGTTCTAGTTAGGAACCTCATATGGGCCTCTGATACCTGGTAATGCCTAGGGACAGGTTAAGCCTCAGGATATTAGGCACTGGAGTAGGCTTATGCATAATGTTTTAAAGTACATGATAGTATCTGATTTGAGATGCTTGCAGCAGACAGTTAGTAAGGAGTGGTTTACAGTCATAGAGTAGATGGGTGTTTAGGTATGGGCTCGAACCAGAGTGGGTAAGTTGGTATTAGGACATCAAAGGCTTGTGTACTAACAAATAGGCTTAGAGGGTACGTGCTTGTACCCACTATTATGCTCGGATACATGAGTACATTGTTAAACGGGGACGGGGCCGATCGGAGATAGAGTACATTATTATATCATTAGCTAGTATTAGAGAGAGAATTATTGTAATTGCCAAGTGTAGGTAAGGATACGGTATCTCAAGATACTAAGTTATAAGGTAAATATAGCTACACATATATGTGTGTGTGTGTGTGTGTGTGTGTGTGTGTAGAGTTGAGAGTAATTGATTAGTGTGTGATACTAAATGTATATGGGGATATAGATATTAGTGTGTGTATGCATTAGCTATAGGTTTGTGTAGTGTTTGAGAGTGTGTAAGTGTGTGTAATATTAAGGTATATATATATATATATATATATATATATATATATATATATATATATATATATATATATATATATATATATATATAAAAAATAAGGTAACAATATATAATAAGGTAACAATAATGTGTGTCTATGTGAGTATAGTAGAGTGGTGTGTGAGTGTGTAGTATAGGCTTGAGTATATGTCCAGAGGGTGCTCAGTCGAGTGTCAGTCAATCTAGTATACTATTTATTTACCTCTATATCATACTAGGAGACTTATTTAGTACTAGTTGTGGTTGTAATTAGTTGATATTATATTCAAGTCTTGTCAATAATGTCCTTGACTTTATCATGGGGTCTTAGATATCGGTTGTATGTGATATTATATATATATGGTCTGGAGATTTCGAAACGAATCTAGTGTGTCTGAATGAGATATCGGTTGTAGGTGACATTATATTCATGGGGTATTTGACTTTGTCATGGGGTCTTAGATATCGATTGTAGGTGACATTATATTCAAGTCTTGAAAATTGATGTTAAGACAATTTTCAACTTGACCCTGGCGATATCGAAATGAATTTAGTGTGCCTGAATGAGATTGGCATTAGTAAGAATCGATAGTGTATGTGTATAAATTGGATGCACAAGAACTTATGTGCGATATAGCATGGTTATTAGTAACTGTCCGGTACTAATGTGTGTCCCATAATAAGACATAATATACAAATTTGTGCCTATTGGATAATGTGTGTCCATCTTTGCAGAATTATTTTCAAATGGATATGAATTACTACTTGCGGAATCGTTCATGGATGTACAATCGTCGTCCTGATGATATGTGTAGTATGCGGGATGAATACATAGTGGGAGTAGAGCAGTTCCTGCAGTTTGCTAAGGCATTCCCTCAGTACATGGACGGCACCAAAATTAAGTGTCCGTGTGTGAAATGTCATAACGTGAAATATTATCTAGAAGTGGAAGTGACATATCATTTGTACTCGAGGGGTTTCACGCCTAATTACTATCAGTGGACCGCACACGGAGAACTTGTATCTTTAGCATCAGAGCCGGAGCCTTATGTTGAGCTGTATATGCATGCGGGACCTAATTTTGTTTCAGATAATCATGCATACGACGACGGGTGCGTGAATATGGTTTTCGACGCTGCGGGGCCTAGTTTCGTTCATGATGCAGATGAGGAGGCACCGAATGTCGATGCTGCAAAGTTCATGGAGTTGCTGGAGAATGCAAGGACTCCATTGTATCCTGGTTGTGAGGATCATTCACCGTTGGAGGTGGTTACAAGACTGTTGAGCATTAAGTCAGATTTTAACATGTCGCAAGAATGCTACAACCGAGTGTTGGAGGTGATTATAGAGATCTTGTCGGCGGGCGCTAAGTTACCTAAAGACTTCTATCGGTCTAAGAGGATGGTGAGATCGCTCTGAATGGGATACGAAAAAATTGATTCTTGTCGCAATGGGTGCATGTTGTACTACAAAGACGACAAGGACGCAGATGTGTGCAGATTTTGTGGTGCTGATCGCTATAAGACAACTAGTACAGAAACGTCTACCGGTGCAAGAAGACCGACCGATTCAATGCACCACTTGCCTTTAATATCGCGGTTGTAAAGATTATTTATGGTGAAAGAGACGGCCGAAAATATGAGTTGGCACATGCGAGAATAGATTGAAGGAGTGTTGGATCACCCATCCGATGGAGAAGCGTGGAAGTACTTTGATCGAGTGTATCCTGATTTTGCTTCAGATCCGCGTAATGTCAGGTTGTGGCTATCTTCTGACGGTTTTACTCCTTTTGGTCTTTCGGGATCCCAGTATTCGTGCTGGCCTGTGATTGTCACTCCGTATAACCTACCGCCTTGGATGTGCATGAAGACTCTGTACATGTTTCTAACCGTTATAATTCCTGGTCTGAACAATCCCAAGAGGAACATTGATGTGTACTTACAGCCTTTGATAGATGAGTTGAATCAGTTATGGGAAGTAGGCGCTAACATGTACGATGTTTCCAGGAAGAAGAATTTTCAGATGAAGGCAACCCTTATGTGGACCATCAACGACTTTCCGGCCTATGGAATGTTATCTGGATGGAGCACTCATGGCCGTCTCTCATGTCCGTATTGCATGGACTGTACTAAGTCTTTCCGCTTGAAACACGGCAGAAAATCGTGCTTCTTTGATTGTCATCGGCAATTTCTGCCAAAAGATCATCCGTTCAGAAGGAACATGAATGCATTCCTTGCTGGCATTGTAGAGTAGGGTGATCCACCGCCAAGGTAGTGCGGAGCCACGATATGGAAGGAGGGTAGAGATTTTCCAAGTGCTATCGAAGATCCTACAACTGGGTACAAGTGCGATAGATTTGGTAGAGATCATAACTGGACAAAAAGAAGCAAATTCTGGGATCTGCCATATTGGAGTACCAATCTGATCAGATATAATCTTGATGTCATGCATATTGAGAAGAATGTGTTTGATAACATAATTAATACTGTGATGGACGTAAAGAAAAAAACGAAAGACAATCCCAAGGCCAGGTTGGACTTAGAAGAAATATGCAAACGCCCTGCGTTGCATTTGATAGAGGAGAATGGAAAACAGTTCCTGCCGCAGTCAATTTTCTTACTGGACAAGGAGAATAAAGTGAGACTTTGTCGGTGTATCCAGGGCCTAAAATTTCCAGACGGATATGTGTCAAATCTGAGAAGATGTGTCGATCCGAAGGAAAACAAATTGACGGGTATGAAGAGCCACGTTTGTCATGTATTCATGGAGAGGTTAATTCTAATTGTATTTCGAGAATTCTTACCGCAGGCAGTTTGGGATCCATTGACGGAGCTTAGCATATTCTTCAGGGATCTTTGTTCGAAGAAATTTCTCGTTGATCGTCTAGAAAAGCAAGAGAATGACATTGTGGTGACACTGTGCAAGCTAGAGAGGGTGTTTCCTCCTGGATTCTTCGACTCTATGGAGCATTTGCCGATTCATCTATCCTATGAGGCACGTGTTGGTGGACCCGTCGAATATCGATGGATATACCCGTTCGAGCGATATTTGAATCACCTAAAAAGAAAGGTGAAAAATAAGGCACGGGTCGAGGATTCTATTTGTGAAGCCTATGTTCTCGAGGTGATCACAAACTTTTGTTCGATTTATTTCAAGTCTCATGTTGTAACTAATAGAACGGGAGCTTCCAGAAATGACGACGGAGATCATGAATGTAATGATACAATGTTGAAGGTATTCAATGCCCCAGAAAAGCCATCGAGTAAAATGAGGAAGAGATATCTGAACGATGATGAGCTAAGGGCTGCTCAGGTGTATGTATTACTCAACTGCGACGATGATAAAGTAGAGAAGCTGGAGTGGTAATTAATTAATATGTCTACATTATTTTAATAGTGTTGATTATTATAATATTACATTAATTGAACGATGTTATTTTCATCATATTTAATGATGATGTGAGGTCAGGTAGGCCACACATAACAGAAGAAGAACTAGAACAAGAAATGAGGCATTATTTTCCATCATGGTTGAGTGCATATGTAAGACTTGAGAACTCTATAATTACCTTTCTGTATATGCACTTGAGAATGAGCTTAATTTATTTTTTCGTGGTATTTAGGTCGATCGTCCATACGCAAGACTTGAGAATGAGTCTATTAGAACGCTAGCCAAGGGACCAATTTATGCTACAAAAATATGGCCAAGCTACTGTGTTAATGGTTTTAGGTTCAAGTCAACAACTTGCCCGATCAGAGACAACTTTGTGGATCTCGATTCCACCAAAAACAGTTGTTTGTGTATCAGATCTTCGAACTACAAAGATGTTAATGTGGGCAACGATTTCTATGGCATCCTACAGGAGATTGTGGAGCTGACATATAGTTATGGAATAGAGCCTGCTAAGATTGTGTTATTCAGGTGTGATTGGTTCGATCCGATTGAAGGTCAAGGGTGGAAAGTAGACAAGCACGGTCTTGTGGATATAAACTATCGGCGTCGATATCAAGCCTATGAACCATTTGTCCTATCAAGTCAGGCTCAACTCGTGTACTTCACAAGTTATCCTAAACGGAAAACAACAAGGTCGGACTAGTGGGCAGTATGCAAGACCAAAGCTAGAAATACCTTTGAGGTTGACGATATAGCTTATCAGGAGGACGAACTACCTCTTGTAACAAATATTATAGAAGTGGACACGACGAAAGTTCTTCATTACACATCTAATTGTGTAGAAGAAGTAGAATTATCTGAAGAGGAAGATGCAGATGAAAGTGAAGATGCAGAGGAGGAAGAAGAAGAAGAAGAAGATGAGCTAAACGAACTAGATGAATTTTCAGAAGAGGATTAAATCTGTACGTTTGTTTTATCATCATATTTGACACTTTAGTGACACTTTTATCATATAAATCTGTGACACTTTAGTGACACTTTTATCTGTGACTATGAGATTTTTGAAAAATATGCGATGTCTACCATATAAATATGTATATTTGTTTTATTGTCATATGTTATTATTAGGTATGACTAGACCCGGACGACGCCAAGGATATTATGTTAGGCAGTTCCGTCTGCCTCGGGCTGGAGATGCAGATTCTGTACCCTCATCCTCATCTTCGAGTGCGCCAGTGTACCAGTTCTGTTCCCGGTCCATTACCGGGACAGGGCAGTTCCAGCAGGTTGGCGACTCCTCCCTCGTCGTCCAGCATTCCTGATCCCGCGTCCAGCATTCCTTTCGTGTCCCGCGTCCCGCATCCAGCATTCCTCCTACCGACAGCTCCATGGGGAGAGCCGACGCCGAGCATATGGAGGACGGTGATCAGACTGATCCTGCCTAGCTAGAAGGTGAGAGCGACCCTCCATGCGCTCTCCCGGACGAGACGCGTATGGAGATTTGGATGGACGGGCCTACAAAGTAAGTTAATTAGTTAATATATATTTCTCAAATGATTATATGTACATATATATTCATAAAATTTATTATTGTATAGATATCGGCCTCCTGCAGTACAGAGACAGCTGGGGTTATTTCTGAGGCAGAACTATGGTGGGCCTTGGATTAACTACTTAGATGCTCCCGCAGATAGGAAGGCCTTTTGGTTGGCCCACTTCAAGGTAAATTTTTTTATTTATTTTTAATTTTAATAATCATTTGTGTATATTATATAACTTTTCTATTTTATTTTTTGTACAGGACCTATTTCTATCCACCACACCGGACGGCGAAGATCGAGCCCCAATTTTTTGCCGTCGTAGGCAAGCTCATCCATGATGCGATCCACGACCAGAAGTCTCGTGATCGCTCCGGAAAGCCGATCCATGGTTGGATCACGCCAGAGCAGTGGACTGCGATGAAGGCTGGATTCGCCGATGCCAGGTACCAGGAGCGGTCTGACAAGGCCAAGGTGGTGCGGTCGAGCGTCATTAAGTGGTGTGGTGGCTCAACTCCAATAACGGAGCACTTTCGTCGTCTGGTACATTTCCTATGACGGACATCATTTTATATATAGTTGGATAGAATGTTTAATACTAATAATAGATAATATATTTTAACAGGTAAAAAAGGGTGAGGACCCGAACATGGTGACCGTCTTCCTGGTCACCCATCGGAGGGCTGGAGAGTTCATTGACGAGAGGGCGACGCAGGCATATGTACGTTCTATTCTTTATACTAATTTACTATAATTTAGAAAACAGAAAAATAGATATCAATATAGACTTTAGCAAACACTTACACGTTCGCAAACATTGTTCTAGGCCGAGTTTCGTCGGCTACAAGAGAAGGCGGCTGCTGCTGCTAGTGCATCAGCAGAGGGAGGGGCTGGTACTTCCTTCCAGCCGCCTACAGCTCCATCGCTGGACGACCTCTGGATGACCGCCGTTGGTGGTCTTCAGAAAGGTACGTACTATGGTACGGGATCCTACGGTGCCTATTTGGCTTCAGATTCATCCCGGGCCCCCTCTGTCAGTACGCAGTCTCCAGCTTCGCAGGCGTCATCATGAGCTCAGGATATTCGTCGTCAGATTGACGAACTGCGTCGCGAGTTGCAGCAGGAGATTTCTGATCATCGTACCGCAGAGCGACAATCCAACCCTCTGATGATCACCGGACGATTTGATACGATCGAGCGCAGTATACAGGAGCTGATGAGTCTGCAGCAGGCTACAGCTGCCAGCTTGCACACACTCACCGAGTCTACGCAGCATACAAAGCGTAGACAGGTCGAGCTGGAGGGATCGCAGAGGACCATGTCTGTCTCACTCACTCAGGTATAAATTTCGATTGAGGAGAGTACTCAGAGGATGGTGAGTACCCTTGCTGCGCATGGTGAGCGACTGCGAGAGCTGAAGCAGATACGTCCTCCCGGTCCATCGACGGTGCTGACTCCAGACATTGTACTGCCTCCTATTGCCCCTACGGTACAGCTCACACAGGAGCAGTATGAGTACATGCTATCCCAGATGCGCGGCAGGGGTCCTCAGTGATCCAGTAGATTTTTTTATCATCTTTATATGTATTGGCCCTATGGGCCCATTGACCGTTCTGTACACTAATTTTTATTATTATTTGACTCTGTTGGACATGTATGTTTGTTGGACATGTATGTTTGTGATATTTAATTTGTTGGTATTTTTATTGAGTACATGTATGATATTTAGTTGTAGACTGTTATGATGGGAGACTGTTATTCATCTATTAGTTGTAGACTGTTATGATGGGTGACTGTTAATTATAAATGATGATATCTGCGACGGGGATGGCAAATATACCTACGCTGGGTTATAAGCGATGATCTGAAATACAAAGGAGGTGCTGCCCAAATTTTAAAAAAATATAATGTGTATTTTTGTGATGATGTGTGTCTGTGTTTACAGTGTATGTGAAATGCAATGTTCGGAACCATCGATAGTTTCGATTACTGTTGTATATTTTATCTTGGACAGAAAGAGCAACTGTTCAGGGTGTACTTCTGAGAGCTTCATTTTCATATCCTTCACTCTCTCGGGACGTCGTACAGGATCCCAAGAAGGTGAAGGACGTGAAGAGGAAGCTCTGAGAAGTGCATCCTGAACTGTTGCTCTTTCTATCCAAGATAAAACATAGAACAGTAAGCGAAACTGTCGATGGTTCGAACACTGTACTTCACACACACTGTAAACACAGACACACAACATAACAAAAATACACATCATATTTTTTTAAATTTTTTTCAGTATTCTGCGACGGATAGCGACGGACCTGCGACGTATAGCGACGTACGGGAACGTCGCTAATTAGCGACGTTACGTCGCTAATTAGCGACGTTACGTCGCTATACGTCGCTACTTTGCTGAACGTACGGCATTACGCGTATGCAATGAACGTCGCTAAGTAGTCGCACTACGTCGCTAATTTGGCGACGTAATGTTTTCGTTGCTCTCCGTCGCTAACTTTGCGACGACCCAGCGACACGGAAGTGACGTCGCAAACAGCGACGTAGGACGACAAATTTGTCATCTGCGACTAGCTTTTTTGTGACCTTCATTTTTCGTCACTAAAGTCGTCACTAATTACCTTTAGCGACGTATTTTTTTAATTAGCGACGTATCTGGACGTCGCTAGTCTGCCTTATTTTAGTAGTGACGTTCCGACGAGCTTCTTTATCCTTGGCTGGCCCAACCAAGCATACGGTGTGGTTCTCCTGAGATTCGAACTCCTGAACCTGCCCACCTTCGTGTCTGAACTTGAAGCTCCCCTATACACATGCGTCCTCGAGCAGAACATCATGCACTGTGCAAGCCGTCGATGACCCACAGCACCCCCTGAACTGTGTGAATGATGATGTTCCCGTCTCAGATTGAGTTTGCTGTAAATCTTGATCTCCTTCCTAGCTTCGAACTGCTGAAATCGATGTCGCTCCATCATGCTTTGGCAAACCATCCGTCGCCAAAATCGGATACGTAGAGAAACTTCCATTGGAGACCGACCAGCTGTCATGGGACCGACAGACTGACCCTCAATCTTTGACTCACTACCATCCGTCGCTTTGTCTCGACGAACCGAATCCTTCGTATCCCTCAAAGCACCTAGAAGCCCCTCCTCAGTAAGTTCTCTACGATCCACCTCCTGTCGAGCACTCTTCGAGGCTCTATCCGGTGTATGTGGCCTACCTGTACAGCTCAACGGCTTGAGCTTGTACATGCCACAACACAAAGCTTTTCGAGCTAGCTGTTGGGAACCCTTCGCAAGCATC
The DNA here is from genome assembly GCA_029216955.1 of Iris pallida. Taxonomy (NCBI): domain Eukaryota; kingdom Viridiplantae; phylum Streptophyta; class Magnoliopsida; order Asparagales; family Iridaceae; genus Iris; species Iris pallida. Next base: position 107,551 of record JANAVB010036819.1, read on the forward strand.
AAATCTTTGTCCCCAAACAAACTGTGACAGCCATCATCTGCCAGCCTCCCTACCAAAACTAAGTTGTAGCACAAACTCGGTACATGACGCACACCCTGGAGAATGAGCTTCTAACCGAGCTCTGTTGTTAAGTACACATTACCGATGCCTACAACTGCAGCCGTCCCCTTGTTGCCCATCTTCACACATCCAAACCTGCCGTCGTGGTATGATGTGAAGATCCTTCTATGTTGAGTGGCGTGATACGATGCTCCCGTGTCCATGACCCAGTCGCCGTCATGACACATGCCATAAGGTTCCTCGGCGTCGGTTGCTGCGATGATGATATCTTCCATTACTGTGAGATCCTCCTGATCGTCCTTGTCTTTTGCCTTTTCAGCTTTAAGCTTCATACAGTTCCTCTTGATATGACCCCTTTTCTCATAGTGATAGCAGCCCTCCTTGCGGTCCACAATTGCAAAATTCTGAGAACTCCCCCCTGTCCTCGTCTATGAATTGGGTCTTCCCTTCCATAGGAAGTTACAAGAGCGGACTCCTGCGATGATTCCACTTGCTTGCGTTGGACCTCCTCATTCAACAAGCTACTTTTGATTGCCACCATCATGAAAACTCCATCAGACGCGAAGTTGCTCACCGACACCAGCAATGTCTCCCAGCTTTCCGGCAGAGAACTCAAGAGCAATAGGGCCTGAAGCTCATCATCGATCACCATCCTCATCGCAGACAGCTGATTGATGATATCCTGAACCTCGTTCAGGTGTTGTGCCACTGGGGCACCCTCCGTGTACTTCGAGTTGATGAGTTGGCAAATAAGAAACGCCTTGTTGCCAGCCGTCTTCCTTTCATACAGCGGATGTAGCTTCTCTCATAAAGCTTTTGCTGAACTCTCCATGGATACTTGGTGAAACACCGAATCATCCAACCATTGGCGGATGAATACAATGGCCTATCGATCCAGTCGTTTCCAGTCTTCAGTAGCATTGTCCATTGGCTTTGCGTTGTCGTCCTCTAACGGACCATGCAAATCCTTGCACCAGTGTAGATCCTCAATCCTTGGCTTCCAAATCGTCCAGTTTTCACCTGTAAGGGTGATCATACGAGTGTTCATCTGCTCCGTAGACATGGCCAGAACCTCCAAAGCTCTGATACCAGATGTTGGGAATCGAATACGCCCTCTTGCGCTCTGATACCAGATCTACTACAAAAAAAGTGTCTTTTTGGGACGACACTATAAGGAACACTAGTCTAAAAAGTCCTAAAAGTATAATTCTAGGGACGGCTATATTTTTAGTAACAAAATGTTGCTTTTTTTGGGACAGATTGTGAAAATGGATCACAATTTGGGACTGATGAAAATTTCTGTTCCAAATAATACATATTTTCGTCCCAAATATGTTGGCGGGAATACCACACATGTGGCGGCTAATTGCCAAATTATATGGAGGGAAAGATTACCTCCACGTGTTTCCATCGTAGCCATTCGATCGGATGGATTAATCCAGACCGTCCATCCCAAAACCTATTTCCTATAGTCGATAGGACTTCTCTCTCTTTCCGATCAAAAAACCTTCTCTTCCTCTCTCTTTTCGATCAAAAATGGCGATAGAACTTTCTCCTTCCTCTCTCTCTCTCTCCGACCTAGGTGATGCAGTGTTGCTGCTCTTTTTTCTCTCCGACCATTGTTCCGACCTGGTGCTCCAGTGTTGCTGCTCTCTCTCTCTCCCCGACCATTGCTCTCTCTCTGTCCGATCTTCCAACCCTAGGTGCTCCATTGCTGCGGCTTGGTATACTTCCCCCAATCTTTAGAATTTTTTACCAAAATGTTTTAGTCTTTCCCTAATATTTGGATGCATGTTATTTTGTCCTAGATTGTTTGCACTATTTATACCGTTTACTCAATTTTTCCTTGAAATTTTAGTGTTTTACACTGTTTACACGGCTGCATATAATTTTGTCGTAGGTTGTTTGCTTAAAATTTGAGGGTTGTATACTGTTTACTGAAATTTTGGTTAAAATTTGAGTGTTTCACACTGTTTACACGGCTGCATGTAATTTTGTCGTAGATTATTTGCTTAAAATTTGAGGGTTGTACACTGTTTACTGAAATTTTGCTTAAAATTTGAGTGTTTCACACTGTTTACACGGCTGCATGTAATTTTGTCATAGATTATTTGCTTAAAATTTTAGGGTTTTACACTGTTTACTGAAACTTTGCTTAAAATTTGAGTGTTTCACACTGTTTACACGCCTGCATGTAATTTTGTCGTAGATTATTTGCTTAAATTTTGAGGGTTGTACTCTGTTTACTGAAATTTTGCTTAAAATTTGAGTGTTTCATACTGTTTACACGGCTGCATGTAATTTTGTCGTAGATTATTTGCTTAAAATTTGAGGGTTTTACACTGTTTACTGAAATTTTGCTTAAAATTTGAGTGTTTCACACTGTTTACACGGCTGCATGTAATTTTGTCCTAGATTATTTGCTTGAAATTTGAGTGTTTTATACTTTACTCAAATTTTTGCTAGAAATATGAGTGTTGTACACAGTTTACATGGCTGCATGTTATTTTGTCCTAGATTATTTACCAATTTTTTTTATCAACATTTGCTTGAAATTGATTACTTGTCCATATACATGAATTGACTTCTGTCATCACTATTTATCAATGACAATTATTGTTCAGTCATACTCTAGTGATACTATTCATCATTGCTACTTTGTTCTCTGGCAGTGGAGAATGGTTTGCATATATCATCAAGATTGACAATTTTGAGGCACCCATCACTTCTTTTTTTTTTATTATCCTATGCAACTCATACTTTTTCCCTGACTTCTGCAGATTTCAATGTATAAAACATGTGTGTATATATATATTTGTGCCTTACAGGTTATTCTCTTGGATATGTGTGTATATGTGTGTGTGTGTCTGTAGCAAATAACTGGGTGTACCTTACAGGTTATTCTCTTGGATACTAGATATCACAGTGACCCACTGTCTAGTGATGGAACTATATTGGGGGAGACTCAGTGGGAATGGTTGCGAAATGAGTTGTACGGTCCTGAATCACAGATTACCATTAAACCTTGTTAGACTTATGCCACTTGTTTTACATACATCTTGGACAATGTTAGTTCTGCACAAATACAAGACACTTGAAAGGATGAAACTTTTGTTAAACTAACTGGCAGTGGTTGCGACCATCTCTAGTTAATGGTGCTTAGTATCCTTGTGGTCTTCTCATATACATCAAACGTACTGACATTTCTAATAAGAGTTATTTACCAATTTTTTGCTCGAATTTAATTACATGTGACACTGTTTATACAGGATTATTTACCAAGATTTTTTTTAGGATTATGTACCAATTTTTCATAATTATTTACATGTGACACTGTTCCCGGCTGCATGTTTTTGTCTTAGTTTTAAGCATCAGTTATTTAGGTGATTGTTTTTCTTTTGGGAAGATTTCGGTTTATGAAGTATATCAGTTTATTGAGAAAATTATTTGGTGGCAAAAATATGTTAGAACACCACAATATGTGCACATTGTCATTAATTTGTGATTATTTGTGAAAAAATAGATTTTTTTGTGAAAAATTGGGCCACATTTAGACCTGTCAATTGGGCCGGGCTGGCCCATCCCAGCCCGGCCCGGCCCGAACCCCAAACACTGCTTATCATTTGTTTGTCAATGTGTGTTATGCTTGGCTTTAGCACAAGCAATTTGTGATGTGCTTGGCTTTGGCCAAGCAATTTGTGCTTTGCTTGGCTTGGGTTTGCTTGGCTTTGCTTTTTGCTGTGCTGTGCTTAGTTTGGCTTTTTTTGTGGGTACATGCCAGCCAGTCTTCATGACGGGCGGTGAACGGTGACTGTGTTGTTTGTGGGTACATGCTTAGTTTGGCTTTTTTTGTGGGTACATGCCAGCCAGTCTTCATGTCGTGGGTCACGTGCCGGACTGGGCTGAGATTTTTCACCCTTGGTTCGGCCCGGCCCGGCCCGCTATAGTTCATGGGTCGAAGAGGCCCGAGCCCGGCCCACCCAAATTCAGTGTCGGGCCGGCCCGGCTGACTTGACAGGTCTAGACACATTTGCATGGACAGGAACATGAGTTTGAACCTGGCTATGTTCTTTGTAGATTTTAATTTGTCAAATTATTGCGATTATGCGTTCATGTAGGAATTATTGTGATGATTTGTGAAAAATTGGGTTTTCTTGTGAAAAATTGGGACACATTTGCATGGATAGGAACATGAGTTTGAACCTGGCTATGTTGTTTGTAGATTTTAATTTGTCAAATTATTGTGATTATGCGTTCATGTAGGAATTACTGTGATTATTTGTAAAAAATGGGTTTTTTTAAAAAATTGGGACACATTTGCATGCCCATTCTGGATTGATGTTAAACATATTATAAATGGAGATGAATTTGAACCTGGCTATATTCTTTGTAGATTTTAGTTTGTTGAAAATCGACATTTGTGAATCATGCTTGAGCTTTTCAGTTGAAATTGGTTATTTGTGCCATGTGTTAGTTCCATGTCAGTAAGTCATAATCAACCTTGGTATATTAATTTCCTTTTTCTAGCTAGTAATTGTCATAATCAATTGGTTATCTATATGCTTATTATTTCTTCTTCTTGGGCACATTAGTACATGGCTACCAATAAGTGTTTGCTCTATTATTAAATTTGTCTTTGCTTGATATATTGCATAAGAATTTTAACTCTAATTTGTTAGAAAGTATATTTTTTTTGGAAACTGAAATGGATAAGACTTATATAGTTGCTGCCTCAAGCTATAGTTGCTGCCTCAAGTTATATGATTTTAACTCTAATTTGCCTCTGTATTTTAATTATTAGAAAGTTATATAGCTGCTGCCTCAAGCTTTTTGCCTCCATTTGCCTCAAATAGAAATTTCAAATTGAATTCTTGAAACAATAAAGATACAACTATTGTTCTGAATATATATTTTGGATGGTGCTAGGTGATAATTGTCTTTTGGAAATTGATATGGATAAGCGTTGGATTGGATCACATGATTGGAATTCAAAGGCATACAAGGATGGGGTCGAAGCATTTCTTAAATTTGCATATAGAACTAAGAATGCTGATACGGTCCATATTTATTGCCCATGTAGTAGATGTGTAAATCGTGTTTATCACAATCGACAGACTGTGGAGGTTCATATAGAGATGTATGGATTTGAAAGGAGTTATATGGATTGGATATATCATGGGGAGTTATTGGGTGGTTTGGGTAATAACACCGATAATATAGGAGATGATATGTCAGTTGATGAAAGTGATGCTGGATTAAATGAATGTGCTAATATGACAACAATGGTACGAGAGGGAATGGGATTCTCATGCATGATAGAAAATATGGGTTGCGAGGAAGAGCCCATGGCAGAAGAAAACTTGCGGTCCGATGAATGCATGCCGAAATACTTCAAACTTCTAAATGAAGCAGAAAGCGATTTGTACGAGAGTTGTCCTAAGGGTGTCACTGAGCTATCATTTGTTGTCCAACTTTTACACCTGAAGCAACTTAATGGATGGACAAATCGTTCTTTCACAATGCTGTTGGTCTTCTTAAAAAAGGTGTTTTCGTGTGCCAAGATTTCCAAATCATACTATCAAGCCAGTAAGCTAACTACTGACTTGGGGTTCACTTACAAAACATGGGATGCCTGTCCTAATAGTTGTATGTTGTTTCGAAATGAAACTGAGAATCTCGACAAATGTGAGATTTGTGGGGCTTCTAGATATAAAGTTGATCATTCCAACGAGGGTAATCTTCCTCTGGTTGACCAGGGTACTAAAGTTTCTCAGAAAAAGGTTCAATATTTTCCTTTAATACCAAGACTGCAACGATTGTTTTGGTCATCGCATACAGCTTCGCTTATGAAATGGCATGCTGAGAAGCGAGTAGAGGATGGTGTAATGAGGCATCCGGCAGATTCTCTTGCTTGGAAGGCTTTTGATGATAATAATCCATCCTTTGCCAGAGACAGTCGTAATGTTAGACTTGGGTTAATTACCGATGGATTTAATCCGTTTGGTAATATGAGTGTTGCTCACAGTACCTGGCCTGTTGTAGTCGTCCCTTACAACTTACCCCCGTGGTTGTGCATGAAGCAACCTAACTTAATTTTGTCTATTCTTATTGATGGACCAAAAGGTCCAGGTGATAAGATTGACGTTTATCTGCAACCGTTAGTAGAGGAGTTGAAAGAACTTTGGGAGGTTGGTGTTTCTACTTATGATGCATCAACCAAACAGTTATTTCAACTAAATATAGCACTGTTGTGGACAATTAGCAACTTTTCTGCATATGCTATGTTGTCAGGATGGAGCACAAAAGGTGAATTTGCTTGCCCTTGTTGTAATAGGGATCATCAAGCTACCCGATTGACAAATAGTGGCAAGTATTGTTACTGGGGTCATCGTAGATTCTTACCGGGGTGCCATAAGTTTCGAAGGGAGAGGGTAACTTTTAATGGCAAATTAGAAATGAGGCCACCACCTTTGACATTATCTGGAACAGAAGTGTTAAAGCAGTTGAATGATCTCATTGTTTTAACTGAATATAAGAAGGAGGACCTCTTTACAAAGAGGAAGAGGGAAGAAGAAGAAAAAGAGAGAGCAAAAACACACAGTCTGCCAAAAACAAGATTAAGTTGGAAGAAGAAGAGCATCTTTTTTGAACTACAATATTGGGAACACAATATGATTCGCCACAATCTAGATGTTATGCATATTGAAAAAAATGTATGCGATAATGTCATTTTTACTTTGCTAGGTATTAAAGGCAAAACAAAAGATAATATAAAGGCTCGAAAAGATCTCAGAGATATGAAAATTCGATCAGAGCTACATCCTCAACCACGGGGAAGAACTCTAGAGTACTTGCCTCAAGCTGAGTTCACAATGAGCAACAAAGAAAAGGACATTTTCTTGAAAGTGTTGCGAGATGTAAAAGTCCCTGATGGTTATTCATCTAATATATCTCGATGCGTGCACACAGAAGAGCGGAGTATGTGGGGTCTTAAGAGTCATGACAATCACATTTTAATGCAACAGTTACTTCCTATAGCTATTCGAAGGGTCTTACCAAAGCATGTTGTTAAATCCTTAATTGAATTAAGCAACTACTTTGTGGTGTTGTGTTCAAGTGTAAATAGTATTACAGACTTGAAAAATTTTCAAGATCGTATGGCACTTACGCTTTGTAGTCTTGAAAAGATTTTTCCACCTGGGTTTTTCGATATAATGGAACACTTGCCTATGCATTTAGTGGATGAGTAACAAATTGCTGGAGCAGTATTGTATCATTGGATGTATCCCATGGAAAGATATTTGCATACCTTAAAACTTTATGTGCGGAATCGTGCTCATCCAGAGGCTTCTATTGTTAAATCAGTATTGTTAGAAGAATGTATGACTTTCTGCTCAAGGTATTTGGACAATAGTACGGAAACCAAAATGAAGCGGCCAAGAAGAAATGATGATGGAGGAAAGAAATCTGGTCGCGTTGTAGGTAAAGCAGTGCACTTTCGACTTGATCCAATTATGCAAATACAAGCTCATCGATATGTGCTTGCCAACACGGAGGCAGTAGCACCATTCATTGAGTAAGTTTGTCTTGACTAGTACCATGAGTTATATCCTCTCGTTTAGTTATGTAATTGAAATAAATTTCTACATCTTTACACAGGAAACACCTTGCTGAACTTGGGTCAAAATATCCACAAGCTTCACAATGACACCTTATTAGTCGCCTTCATAATGAACACTTTGTCACTTGGTTTAAGGAGCATGTAAGTAGATGTATCTTTTAATAAACATTTAATATTTTTGACCACTTACAGTAAAATATTATTATTAAACTTATTTAATATTTTTTAATATAGGTGAAAGGTTTACCAGACGTACAAATATCAGAGGAGATCAGAAGCTTAGCTTCAGGCCCCCTTAAGGATGCTTTGAAATTCAATTCTTACATTGTTAACGGTTTTAGATTTCGAACAAAAAAATTGATCTTCGTAGAAAAACTCAGAATAGTGGAGTCCTCCTAAAAGCAGAACAAATGAGTTATTCTAGTCGAAAAGATAGAAATCCTCTTACAGGGGATGTTATATTCTACGGACAACTGATAGACATTATTGAGATAAAATATTTGAACGGCATGAAGTATGTTTTATTTAAGTGCAACTGGGTTAATCCACGAGTGGGCCAGAAAGTGGATGAGTTTAATTTTACTCTGGTGAACTTCAATCATTTGTTATACAAAGAGAATAGGGTGATTGATGAACCTTATATCTTAGCATCCCAAGCAGAACAAGTTTGGTATGTTCAAGACCCTCTAGAGTCAGATTGGCATGTTGTTGTTCAGATGTCGCCGCGAGACGCATTTGACAAGTACTCAACAATAGTAGAAGATTTAGAAGCTAATAGAGTGGAACCTTATAGCATGCAACATCTGGATGAAGCTCATAATGGATCTTGGGTTAGGCAAGGAGTAGAGGGCTTGGTGGTTGACACAAATATTTGTGATGGTGATGATGACCATGATGACAGTGGTCATGAGTAGCAAGTTTGTAGCTTGATTTGCAACTATTTGTGATGGATATCAAATTACAAACTTGTATCTCTTAGCTATTTTATATCCTTTTAAGTTGTTGGTTGTTTTATCTACTGTGATTGAACGTTGATGAATTTTGCTTATTTCAGTGAATGTTGATTAATTTTGCTTATTTTCTTTACTTCATTCATTCTCAATTTCTATTAGAAAAAATGTTTACAGGAAAGTGGTTGTAGAAGCTATACTATACTTCATTCATCTTGTCATATACTTGCTTCTACATGTTGTATGATAAACATATTCTGTGATAAACATATATTATTTAGTAGCTCTACTATTTAGTGGCTTCTACATGTTCTGTGATAAACATATATTATTTAGTGGCTTCTACATGTTCTGTGATAAAGCATCCAAATTGTAAAGTACCATCAAATTATTTAGTGGCTCTACTATTCTGGCTTCTGTATCCCTTTAATTCATCATGCTACTTATACGAGACTGCAATTTGTATTTGAGTTGATAGTGTAGGTTTGTAATGACCAATCACGGGATAACCCTGCATATTGCAATTTTTAACTTCTATTAGGAAAAATGTCCCCACAAAAGAAGAAGTTTATCAAGCCTGGGTTTATGTCGGGATATGAGAGGCAAAGATTGGAAAATATTACTAGAAATAAAATGAAAATGGATGCTTTAAATTTGCAACAAGCTTCAAAGCTTGTAATGAATTCGAAGATGATTACTCGAACAAGTTCGAGTAAGATGGGAAAAAGAAGCGCAAGTGAAATAGATGATGAGTATATCCCCGTCGGTGATGACTTGCTTAGCGAGGAAGATAGCAACCATAATGAAGAACCTTCCGACCCTAAAAAGAAGAAGGCAATAAATTGGATATCAAGTCTTGTGTTTTCTGTCTTCATTCATTAGAATATCTCACTATTTTTCTTATGTTGCAGGTTGCAAACAATGATGACTCTTCTGTCCCTAAAATGAAAAAGGTTAAAAATTGGATCATAAGCGATTTTTTTACTGTTCTAGTGTACAGCTTACTACTATGGTTGCAAATGATGAGAAAAGCAACATCCGGGGTCCTCGAGTCTTGATCCTCCATTGATGCTGGTCTTGACCCTCTGCCAATGCTTGCGTTGCCAATGTCTAGTGAGCTTTGATACGCTCTAATACACCAGTGTGCACTTAAATTTCTTCTGATACGCCACTGTGCAATTGATACTTCTTCTGATACTCAGGTATCCTGCTATGGTGGTTTGGTTCTTCATTGGTAGAGCTGGTTGAGCCGCATTGTGGATGTTATTGAGCTCTTGCAGACCCACGGTGAGCTTCGATCTGATGCCTAGCTTCAACTGGGATCAAATTGTAGAGGAAGAGTATTTTACTATGGTTTGAGCTTCCTTGCATAGATTATTATTCTGATTTGAACTTCCTTCTATGTCTTTTTAGTGTGTTGGACTATCTTGATCTAATACAACACATGTAGCAAATGATGAGAAAAGCAACATCCGGGGTCCTCGAGTCTTGATCCTCCATTGATGCTGGTCCTGACCCTCTGCCAATGCTTGCGTTGCCAATGTCTAGTGAGCTCTGATACGCTCTACTACACCAGTGTGCACTTAAATTTCTTCTGATACGCCACTGTGCAAATGATACTTCTTCTGATACTCGGGTATCCTGCTATGGTGGTTTGGTTCTTCATTGGTAGAGCTGGTTGAGCCGCATCGTGGATGTTATTGTGCTCTTGCAGACCCACGGTGAGCTTCGATCTGATGCCTAGCTTCAACTGGGATCAAATTGTAGAGGAAGAGTATTTTACTATGGTTTGAGCTTCCTTGCATAGATTTTTATTCTGATTTGAGCTTCCTTATATGTCTTTTTAGTGTGTTGGACTATCTTGATCTAATACAACACATGTAGCAAATGATGAGAAAAGCAACATCCGGGGTCCTCGAGTCTTGATCCTCCATTGATGCTGGTCTTGACCCTCTGCCAATGCTTGCGTTGCCAATGTCTAGTGAGCTCTGATACGCTCTAATACACCAGTGTGCACTTAAATTTCTTCTGATACGCCACTGTGCAATTGATACTTCTTCTGATACTCGGGTATCCTGCTATGGTGGTTTGGTTCTTCATTGGTAGAGCTGGTTGAGCCGCATTATGGATGTTATTGAGCTCATGCAGACCCACGGTGAGCTTCGATCTGATGCCTAGCTTCATCTGGGATCAAATTGTAGAGGAAGAGTATTTTACTATGGTTTGAGCTTTTCCTTGCATAGATTTTTATTCTTATTTGAACTTCCTTCTATGTCTTTTTAGTGTGTTGGACTATTTTGACAATTCTGGATATTTGATCCTCAAATTTTGTCGAGGATGACCATTTTTCCTTTTCTTTATATACATATTGAATCTAATTTTCTTATATCTAATACAACACATGTAGCAAATGATACTTCTTCTGATACTCGGGTATCCTGCTATGGTGGTTTGGTTCTTCATTGGTAGAACTGGTTGAGCCGCATCATGGATGTTATTGAGCTCATGCAGACCCACGGTCAGCTTCGATCTGATGCCTAGCTTCAACTGGGATCAAATTGTAGAGGAAGAGTATTTTACTATGGTTTCAGCTTTTCCTTGCATAGATTTTTATTCTTATTTGAACTTCCTTCTATGTCTTTTTAGTGTGTTGGACTATCTTAACAATTCTGGATATTTGATCCTCAAATTTTGTCGAGGATGACCATTTTTCCTTTTCTTTATATACATATTGAATCTAATTTTCTTATATCTAATACAACACATGTAGTAAATGATACTTCTTCTGATACTCGGGTATCCTGCTATGGTGGTTTGGTTCTTCATTGGTAGAGCTGGTTGAGCCGCATCATGGATGTTATTGAGCTTATGCAGACCCACGGTCAGCTTCGATCTGATGCCTAGCTTCAACTGGGATCAAATTGTAGAGGAAGAGTATTTTACAATGGTTTTAGCTTTTTCTTGCATAGATTTTTATTCTTATTTGAACTTTCTTCTATGTCTTTTTAGTGTGTTGGACTATCTTGACAATTCTGGATATTTGATCCTCAAATTTCGTCGAGGATGACCATTTTTCCTTTTCTTTATATACATATTGAATCTAATTTTCTTATATCTAATACAACACATGTAGCAAATGATACTTCTTCTGATACTCGGGTATCCTGCTATGGTGGTTTGGTTCTTCATTGGTAGAGCTGGTTGAGCCACATCATGGATGTTATTGAGCTCATGCAGACCCTCGGTGAGCTTCGATCTGATGCCTAGCTTCAACTGGGATCAAATTGTAGAGGAAGAGTATTTTACTATGGTTTGAGCTTTTCCTTGCATAGATTTTTATTCTTATTTGAACTTCCTTCTATGTCTTTTTAGTGTGTTGGACTATCTTGACAATTCTGGATATTTGATCCTCAAATTTCGTCGAGGATGACCATTTTTTTCTTTTCTTTATATACATATTGAATCTAATTTTCTTATATCTAATACAACACATGTAGCAAATGATACTTCTTCTGATACTCGGGTATCCTGCTATGGTGGTTTGGTTCTTCATTGGTAGAGCTGGTTGAGCCGCATCATGGATGTTATTGAGCTCATGCAGACCCACGTCCAGCTTCGATCTGATGCCTAGCTTCAACTGGGATCAAATTGTAGAGAAAGAGTATTTTACTATGGTTTCAGCTTTTCCTTGCATAGATTTTTATTCTTATTTGAACTTCCTTCTATGTCTTTTTAGTGTGTTGGACTATCTTGACAATTCTGGATATTTGATCCTCAAATTTCGTCGAGGATGACCATTTTTCCTTTTCTTTATATACATATTGAATCTAATTTTCTTATATCTAATACAACACATGTAGCAAATGATACTTCTTCTGATACTCGGGTATCCTGCTATGGTGGTTTGGTTCTTCATTGTGTTGGACTATCTTGACAGCACCTACCTATATACTGCTACATTGATTATGTATTTTCAGGCTGCATACAACAGTCCTACGCGTAGGTCATCGCGTATTGCAAAGAATATGGAACATGTCATAGCAATGGGTGAGAGGACATTAGAGCCACGATTAGAACCCTCTTTTATGGAGGATGTCTTGCGCATTCCTATATCAAGACATCAAATTTTTCAAGAGAGCGATGATGAGCCTTTAGATAATGAGCCAGTAGAGAATTCTGAGAAAATACCGAAGGGTAAGTTTTGTATTGAAATTTATAATGTAAATTGTGAGCTATTAATGGTTCTGGTTTTTAAGTAGTATATTTATGAGTCTTTCCCTTTTGTTTCTGATAAGGTACGATGGAGAGTGGACCTTCCACTAGGCAACATAGAGGAGCTGCTAAGCCATGGAAAAAATAGGATAATGGAGTAAAAAAAATCATAGAGTGGGATGAAGATTGCCAACCAGTTGGAGAACATGGGCACCATTTGATGTCTCATCTTGGTAACCTTTCCCGAAATGGCGAATTGTTTCCGTTAACAATGTTATCTTGGCGTAAGGCTGATAAGGATAAACTAGAAATGGTCTGGGCGTCGGTTAAGGTAACTTTCCCCGTCTCTTTATCTGTATTTTCATGGATTACTACCTTTATTTTTACTATTATCCTACTTGATAGTGAACCCCCTATTGTCTATCTTGCTAAACCTATAGACACATTGGCATTGACTTTGTAGTCAGTAACACTCAAGGTCTGTATTGTAAGCTATAGATCATAGCACTATAATTCACCATCAAGAGTAAAAACAAATCGATTGAAGCAGCTGTGGCATAGAAGTGTTGATTGAAACTGTCATTTCAAGTGCAATATTTTGTTTATATTCTTTTAATGTTGGAATGAAGATGTTGAAGTGGTTACTTGTTTTTGGTTTGGGATGATTCAACTAATTTATATCTTGCTGTTCTTGTGGTTGTTTGGAAGTATAACCTCGGATATCATGTTTGAATGCTTTACCATCACCTGTTGTTCACATATTTTTGCTATTGATAATGGCTACTTATATTGATAACTTAGATATCATGTTTTTTTAAGGAAAACACAAATGCACCCGATGCTTTTAAAGCTATTTGCTTTAAGAAAATGGGAATTTCCTGGAAGGCCTTCAAGCATCGAGTGAAAAAAGACTTCTATACAAAGTTTGAGACCGATGAAGAGCGCCTAGCAAATGTGCCGCCCCGGGTGGAGCCTAGTCAATGGCCTACTCTAGTGGCATATTGGGGCTTGGGTAACACACAGGTATAAATCGACTAACAAATAACTTACATCCATATTCATGCTAGTGGCAAACCCTTTATTTCAATTTACTGCATGTTGTCCAAATGTTTTTTAGAAAGTTTCGGAGAAGAACCAAGTTAATCGCGGAAAACTTTGTGCTCTCCCTAGAACTGGTAGAAGATCCTTTCCAGAAATAAAGAGAAAGGTTAGTATTTTGTTTTTCGGTAAGATAATTGTCATATATTTTCAGTTGATAATGTATAAATTTTTTTTTACTTTGGAACATGCATACATATCAGAGGAGGCTAGAAAACAAGCCTGTTGACCTTGTCAACAAGTGGAGAGCCACTAGAGGAAAAGATGACAGTTATAATGAAGAAGACGGGGCTGCTGGAATAGAGGTATATAAAATTCATATTTGTAATGAGTTTTTTTTAGCAAAATGTCTATTGCAAATTAGAGAAATTTAACACAAACCTCCTTGCATGCTATAGAAAATGTTAGAAAGGAGAATTGAAGAGCTACCAGCTGAAGAACGAGATAACGAGGAGCAATTGAATAATGTTTACAGGAAGTGATCGGACAAGATGGGCATGGCCGAGTTTAGGCCGAGGAGTAGGTGTAAGCGGTAAAGGATCAACATCCTTAGCAGCTCATCAGGCTGAGATTCAACAAGCAACAAATGCTGAGATTGTACAACTACGAGAAGATGGTGAAAAGTTACGAGAATATGTGGAGAAGTTAAGAGAAGAGACTGACGCTTTAAGGAAAGAGCGTGAGGAGCAAGAGGCCCGGCACAAGAAAGAGCTTGAGGCGGTCAAGAGTGAGCTTAGGACTGAGCTCAAAGATGAAGTTGTGGCCATGTTCCTGAATGCTCAACTACTTTCTCAACAATCCAGTACATCGTCGAGGTAATTTGCCAACTATCAACTTATTACATTGGTTTTTCTCTGTGATTCTTATGTTTGGTTTTCTTTCGTGGCTGCAATTTATGTTTGGTTCTCCATTTCCTTTCTTTCAAGTTAAAATTTGTATTTATTACATTGGTTTCTTTTCTGGACTGATTTTTTGGACTGAATTTTGCATAGTCTGAATTTTGCATAATCTCGGTATCAGTATCGGAACTGAATTTTAGCTTCTGTTTTCACTGTGTCCTTTTCCCTGGAAACTCCGAAACCAGTGATATTTTTTACATATTGCCAAGTTATTTTTTACACTGAATTTTAGAGTATGTTAGATGGGTATCCATTGTTTTGTTTTAAGTTCAAATTATGGGACTAAATGTTCAGTCTCAGATTTACACTATACAGTTATATTCAGTCTCTAAATGTCCATATCACCTACATATATCAGTCCATTATTTTGTTCAGGTCATTATCTCATTATAAACAGTCCTTCTGAACTAAGGAGTTCAGTTCCCTGTTTTGATATTCTGATCTGTACCTTCATTTCAGACAATTGAAACTTCAAGTTCAGTCATTGAACTTTATTTTGGAGAATGAACTTCAAGTTCATAACATTGAACCTGTGTGTGGGATGTCTTGGTATCCTAACCCCAGGTTAGCTTGCATCTGTCCACCTTGATTCCGTCCACTGCAAATTCATGTAGGTTCACTGCATTTCCTGGGTTTAATCACACTATGATACAGTAATTTAGGTGCTGCTGTAACTTTATTTAAGGGGTACCAGTTGCAGTTGCAATTGTTTGCACTTTGTATGCCCAGTCAGCTTATACTTTTGGGGAGAATAGTGACAGAACAGGGACATGAGTGAACAAAATCTTGTGAGTTATGCCCAGTGACCGAGTGACTACCTCATTTTTGACACTCTTATATACACACGAATGGTGCCAGCCCCTGGTACCAATCCCTATATAGGTACAAGTATACACAGGAAGTAGTACAACGTTAGTATCCAAACCAGGATTGACGTCATATGATATTCGACAAGTATCAGAGGATACTCGGTACGGTAATTGGTTTTACTGATAACCGAGTATTGGGTGGACATTGGGAAATCAAATCGGACCCTTCATTATCCTGATGTTGGATCAGACTCTGTTCGGCACACGTCAGGTTAATACTGATGTGTATCTTCCTCAAGGTACCTTATGAACTCGGTCATAGTTGGTATCTTCTCGAAATTCTCGATATAATAGGATCAACCCTGTTCTAGATCGTTGTATTGGATACACTGAGTTATACGTTTGATCAGATAACTGAACGAAATCAATTAAGCTTTCGAAACACCTGACAACCACTCTTAGGCATTAGAACTTGTGTTGTTCGAGCCAACCTCATATTAAGATTCATATTGATACCAAGTAGGTGATGTTTTGATTTTACCATTTTTTCGAATACATCAACAGTCAGTATCTTATTAAATTATTGAAGCGCGACTGAACATGGTATCCGACCCTACCCTTATATATATATTACATGCACTTGATTACAACTACCCCTAGTTGTAATTGGCCAATCAGTGAAGGCCATGGGTAGTACTGAGAGATGTCGTCCTAAGGCAAAACCCTGGTTGGGAAGTCATTTATCCTTCTGAGGAAGAGACATCCTTAATGGCTTGCTCTCGAAACCACCTTGTGGTGTCAGTCTATTGATTTTAACTTTTACATTAGTTTTTTCCAGCTTGTTACTGTAATTCTTGCTAGAATAATTGTACTTCCCATTTAAAATGTTTCCCAATTTTTCCCGTCTTCACTTAAACTTCCTTTTTCACTTGAAGCTCCCTTTGTCACTTGAAGCTTTTTCTGTACATTGTTTTTTTTCCAACTTTTTTGTACGCAGGTCCGAACAGTTTGGAAGAACGGTTAGTAGGTTTGTACAATTTGTTTAAACCTTCACAAACTAATGTGGTCTAGTCTGTACAACTTGGAAGAACTTGTCTTTCTTTCCTGGTTGTTCGTGTATAGTAGCAGGTTGCTAATATATTGGCATATCTTCATTTGTAGGTCCTTCAAAAGCATTCTGGATATGCTAAAATGATGGGCGACGATCTTGTGATGATAAAAAGTTTGGCTTAATTTTTGGGTACATGTTGGATATACTAAAAACATGGTGTAATGGTAGAGACAATGGGTTCATTTTGTAACTGAATTGTGGGTGATGTATAGTGTTTGGGATTTATTTTGGAAAAGGATGCTTAATGGGTTCAGCATTTTGTATGTAATGGTGGAGACAATGGGTTCATTTTGTAACTGCTGCTGTGGGTGATGTAGTGTTTTGGATTTATTTTGGAAATGGTGGTTAAGGATGCTTAATGTTAAGCTTTTGGTTGTTTATCAATTGAACATATATAGTTATATGTGAATTTTGTTGTCTTCTACTTAATGGTAAAGAATGCTTGATGTTGTTAAGGTTTTTTGGTATTGGAGCTTTGATGCCTGGAGATACATCTGAGGACAAGCTTGATAACGTAAGCTTGTATGAATTTATGTGTATTTAAATTGTATGTTTTATAGCTGAAAAATACAGACATTAATTTCATAAGTGTTACTTTTGGGACAGTTATATAATTGTCCTAGATAAAAACGACATTCTTTTGTAACGCTGGCAAATTTGTTTAGGACGGGTGTTACTCGTCACAAACTCTTTTATTTTGGGACGGTTTTGTAAACCGTCGTAAACATGTAATAATTCAAACTCTTTTGGTACGGTTGCATTTTTCGACCCTAAAACCAAATTAGGACGGCATTTTTGGTCCTAAAACTTTTTGCCATGCCACCCTAATAGCACTGTCACTTACCGTCCTAAAATTCGTCCCAAATCACAATTTAGGACTGATTTGGGTCTTTTTAAGACGGATTTTGGGGTCCCAGAAAAACACTTTTTTTGTAGTGAGATATTGGAAATCATATACGCCCTCCTGCGCTCTGATACCGTGTCTGAGATGTTGCCGCAGCAAAAACTTAGGCTAACCCACCTGAAATAACCAACCCCCGTCTAACAGACACCAGGACGGATAAAGATAAGTATATGGCGGTGAGTACGTCACCTGGACAAATCCCAATCTCTATAACTCAGATGAAATTATAAGATTGACAAAAAGTAATGTTGAACCCTTTGCCTTAATAGGTTCAACCCCCTCCCCGCACTCAAGAAGAAAAGAAAGATTCCAATTGAAATCGCTCACCAACCCGTAGCAATCTCCCTAACCGAAGTCGACGACCCCTCGATTAGATCTCTTCTTCCTTCTGTCTTGGATGGCGAAGTCCTAAGAGCAAAGTGCGGAACTTTCTCTTAGATTTCCTGTGGACGAGCACCTCGAATCTCCACTTTTTGTGTTGTGCTTTGTGCCTCCACCCTAAACCTATTTTAGGTCATAATAGGATTTCTTTAATAGGAAGTCCTCAAATAAGAATACTACCACACCTAAAATAGCCCATAAACATCCTATTTTAAATTATAATAGGATCTCTTAAATAGGAAACCCTCAAATAAGAATCCTATTATATCTAAAATAGTCCAGCACTAATTATGGACATCCAAATCAAATTAAATCAAATATTAAATCAGATTTGGATTCCATAAATATGTTATTACCAAATTTAGACTGGACTCCAACACCACCTTCAATAAAATAGATAAAAGTGTAATTCTCTGTGATTCTAATATGACAGAAATTAGAGTTTGATTAACAGTTGCCTGAACTATAATAATCTATATACGAAGATAGCTACTAATTTTGGTTGTTGCATCAGTAAACTACAATAATTTAGGAAGAGAGGAGCAAACTATTTGGCCCTAATTAGTTTGAAAAGTAGTATAACCTTTTAAAGCACAAAGGTTTATCGGTCACAACAGGTGCACATTCATAATAGACATATATAGACTATTGTACGTCAAGTAACAAATTTTTTTGACTTAGAATATGAAATGTCTAATATATTTTAGCTCGAGAATTAATGGGATTGTTGCTAGTGGTCGATTACATCTAATATCATGAGTGTCTAGCAAAGAGATTCTTATATGTATGGATTATTGTTCAGATTATGAATGGATTTCAAGATCACCTTAAATGACCATGTGTGTCTGTTCATATCAAAAGGGATGTAATTTGATGATCAAGTTTACTCCTAAATTTGGAAAAGGTTAGGAAGCCTATTTGAGGATCTCCTCCAGTCCTAGGACTAGTTGGTGGAGGCTTAATACCTTTTGTTTATGATATAAATGAAATTCTATTCCATTCATCAAAATAGTTTCCAAAAAAAAAAAAAAATAATAATAATAAACTGTTAAAAAACAATGTCAAGGAATCGGTGTTTTCATCTTCAACAATAGCTTGATAAATGTTGTGTGTTACTTTTCCAGAATCACCATGTTTGTTTGTTTGTTTTTTTTTTTTTTTTTTTTTTTTTTTTTTTTTTTTTTTGTATTCATCATTTTAAACAAAATTTGAAATCTTAAGTTATCAAGGTTAGGAAATTTTGACAATTTTTAGACTCTCTTGCTAGATCAACAAAACACACGTTGATTATTGGTTTCAAATAATCAAAGCCGAAAATATGGACATATTTAACTAGCTTGTTGGAGTAAATGATCAAATTCGTAATTTTGAACATTGGATAACTGCTCATACCCCTCGCCCTATATTAGATATTAATTAATACCTATAATCTTGCAAAATATTTTTATCAATATAGGGTAAGCATTTACGTTGTAAACCAATAACAACACTACTTGACGGCATTAGCTAGAGCTAAGATTATATCGCTTCAAAATAAGAATAGACAAATTGCTCAAAACCAAGAAGTAGAGTTTTGTCCTAAAATGTTAAAAACTATAGCTCGCATAAATATAGAAAAACACAACCTACAAATATTATGTATTGATAATTTTCTGTTTGACATGTTAGATACAAGTGGAACGTATGTAGTATGGCCTAGACGAAAGTTATTTTTCATGTTTAAGGTGGCATCATACGCTTATACCATGTGTACATACATGTTATTCGTGTAATTCTTGCGATGTCCGTATTGATAATTTTTATTCTTTAATATTTTATAATGGCAGTTTGAAAAGTGTGTATGAGCCGCATCTGGAACCAATTAGATCCACTACCCTATGATCTTCAAAGTACATTGGTTAGATAAAAATTGGAGTACCAAAAGTAAGACACGAAGTTGAAAGACCGAAGAAGAACCGCATCCCGTCGAAGGATGAACCTATAAGGTATTTACGTTGCAGTAACTGTGGTGGACTTGGACACAACAAAAAATGTACTAGTCAGCCAAAATAGTAAAATTATGTTCAATTTTACTTATTCTAAAGTTGAAAATAAAATAGCATACTTGTAAACTTATTCTCATGTGGAGAAAAAAAAATAGAGGTTCAGTTATTATCAAGTGGAAATTTGTGATGTTGTAGTTATTTTCAAGTTGGTATTAAAATAGACATTCTTGTAAAGTAAACGTTCTTGTGTTGTAATTTTACAAGTAGCCATAAGATGTCTACGATTAATAAAAGATGATACAATTTTCTAGATGTCTACATAGTCAGTTATGACCACGCCTAAACCAACACAAATATCTCATACGTACAATACGCCTGAGACCTAGTCGGTTTCTTCGTTCCTCCGTATTCTCCGAAGGAGGATTTGAATCTGAACTATTGAGCCCCTGAGTGCCTATCTGCTCTTGAATTGGCATTGGAGCTAATGGATTCGACATCCATTGGATCTCTTGAGTTGGCATTGGAACTGATGGAGCCGACAACAACTGAGTATATTGATCCGTATATCTGAACCAATCTGTAGAACCGACATAGGAGCTTCCCTCTCCAGCTGGGTATAAAGTCTCCTCCCCTGCCTGGTACGAAGTTCCCTCTCCAGCCTATTGAGTAGTCCCCTCTCCATACTAATCCACATACCTACGGCTTCGTCTCTGGCTAACGGTGTTGGCTGGATAATCTAGTGTGATATAGATCGGAGATCACTACACCAAAATAGACTATTGCTAACGGTTATTACCGTGACAAATAATTTTCGTCATGGTAATAATCGTGACGAATTAGCCGTGACTAATTTTCATAACGTTTTTTGTCACGGTTATAACCGTTAGGAAAATAAATTTGGTCACGGTTTTCCTCATGGTAATAACTGTGACAAAAATTATTTTCGTAACGGTAATAACCATTACAAAAATGCTCTCTTCTGTTACCTTTTGCACTTTTGTAATGGTTATAACCGTTACAAAATTATTTTCTTTAAAAAAATTTGTAATATATTTGCCATGTACCTGTATTCAACAAGTGATTAAAGCACACTCCAGTTACACTCTAATTACAGTATAAGTTGCATAAGTTCAATAATATATAAGTTCAACTATAATATTTTACTTCAATAAAAGGTAAGTTTAAATTCCAATAAATGTATATATCAGTTCAAAACTCAACATTTAAATTTTATGAATACTACATTTCACAATAAGTCTAGCAACAAGTAATAGGTCCGAATAGATACTACATTTCTAGCTAATTATAAATGTTACACAAATACGTACAACAATAAGCATGTGCACAAGCGCATTATCCATTTCATTTTCTTCCATCTGTTGTTACTCTTCCTCCTCTTCTTCCTCTAAATCTCCCCATTGTATGGTTCAATAGCAGACTCTTCCTATGATCAAGTCCAACAAATCCCAGTGAATTACTACTATTTAGCTTAGACAAAGCTGGAAGAAGTCTTTGACAGAAAAACCAACTCTTAAGGATATGTATCCTTACGTTTCTTCCTGTAACCAAGTACAAAAGGATGATTCTATACTGATCAATAAGAAATAAGTGTAAGTTGGCGATGCTTGAGAACAAAGTCGAGACTTGAGAAGAATTAAACCACTTATTAGCAAAAACCATATTCATTCTGAGTTATATTAGCAATAAGAAATAAGTGCAAGTGACTAACCTGCTAACTTTTCAATTCATTTTAACCACTACTCTTGACATATGTATTTCTACCTGTATAAAGAAGGTACGAGTCTAAATCAATCAAAATGCCAACTTTTCTAATATATTGAATGCCTGAAGTAATACAGTTCTTCGAAAAGGAACTGATACTGATAGATAGTAAATACATATGCAGTTTCAGTAAAGACAACCTGAACTCGCAAAAAATGAGCACTGTTGGAAAACCCCCTCTCAGATATAATTTCACACATCAACTAGCATAATTTGCAAAATAATGTGTCCCTAGTTGCATTTCCAGTTTTTGGGTTCAGATTAGTGTAGACATCAAGATCTTCATAAAGGGTAAGTCTTGCAAAAAATCGCTCAATCTCTGGGAAAGGTTTCGTCAAGGGGTTTACCCATGAACAATTTTACAGAAGTATTCTAGTTGATCCTCTCTCAAAGGCACATCAGTGAAGTCTGAAAACACACAAAAAAGAAGAAGATAAGAGCCAAGCTTTTGTACCTTTCCTCCTAAGCTTTACGTCCATCTCTTGTATTGCTATAGATGCCCCCACAACTAGCTAAAATAAAAAGAAAAAAATGTTGTGCATTTCTTCCTTTCCAATATGTGTCTAACAGACACAAGACGGACATGGCAATCATCTAGGAGTGTCCGTGCAACCTAAGCATGCATAATATGCAAAAAC